>CAWUPM010001393.1:0-267536 GCA_963924295.1 Dioctria rufipes | reverse complement strand
GGCGTAAGGCGAAAGGCGAAAGGCGAAAGGCGAAGGGCGAAAGGCGAAAGGCGAAAGGCGAAAGGCGGAAGGCGAAAGGCGAAAGGCGAAAGGCGTAAGGCGAAAGGCGAAAGGCGAAAGGCGAAAGGCGAAAGGCGAAAGGCGAAAGGCGAAAGGCGTAAGGCGAAAGGCGAAAGGGGAAAGGCGAAAGGCGAAAGGGGAAAGGCGAAAGGCGAAAGGCGAAAGGCGAAAGGCGAAAGGCGAAAGGCGAAAGGCGAAAGGCGAAAGGCGAAAGGCGAAAGGGGAAAGGCGGAAGGCAAAAGGCGAAAGGCGGAAGGTGAAAGGCGTAAGGCGAAAGGCGAAAGGCGAAAGGCGAAAGGCGAAAGGCGAAAGGCGAAAGGCGAAAGGCGGAAGGCGAAAGGCGAAAGGCGAAAGGCGTAAGGCGAAAGGCGAAAGGCGAAAGGCGAAAGGCGAAAGGCGAAAGGCGAAAGGCGAAAGGCGTAAGGCGAAAGGCGAAAGGCGAAAGGCGAAAGGCGAAAAGCGGAAGGCAAAAGGAAAAACGATTTTCAAAACATGAAATGAAAATGGAGAAATTTAAAATGCCTAAAGCAAAAGAAAAAAACGATATTCAAAAGATAAGATACAAAAGTTGAAATTGAAAATGCGAAATGGAAAATTCGAAATTATAAATTTGTATTTCAAAATGCTAAAGGCGAATTGCGAAAGGCGAAAGACGAAAGGCGAAGGGCGAAAGTCGAAAGGCGAAAGGCGAAATGCAAAAGGCGAAAGGCGAAAGGTGAAAGGCGAAAGGCGAAAGGTGAAAGGCGAAAGGCGAAAGACGAAAGGCGAAAGGCGAAAGGCGAAAGGCGAAAGGCGAAAGGCGAAAGGCGAAAGGCGAAAGGCGAAAGGCGAAAGGCGAAAGGCGAAAGGCGAAAGGCGAAAGGCGAAAGGCGAAAGGCGAAAGGCGAAAGACGGAAGGCGAAAGGCGAAAGGCGGAAGGCGAAAGGGGAAAGGGGAAAGGCGAAAGGCGAAACGCGAAAGGCGGAAGGTGACAGGCGTAAGGCGAAAGGCGAAAGGCGAAAGGCGAAAGGCGAAAGGCGAAAGGCGAAAGGCGAAAGGCGAAAGGCGAAAGGCGTAAGGCGAAAGGCGAAAGGCGAAAGGCGAAAGGCGAAAGGCGAAAGGCGAAAGGCGAAAGGAGAAAGGCGAAAGGCGAAAGGCGAAAGGCGGAAGGTGAAAGGCGAAAGGCGAAAGGCGAAAGGCGAAAGGCGAAAGGCGAAAGGCGAAAGGCGAAAGGCGAAAGGCGAAAGGCGAAAGGCGAAAGGCGAAAGGCGAAAGGCGAAAGGCGAAAGGCGAAAGGCGAAAGGCGAAAGGCGAAAGGCGAAAGGCGAAAGGCGAAAGGTGAAAGGCGAAAGGCGAAAGGTGAAAGGCGAAAGGCGAAAGGCGAAGGGCGAAAGTCGAAAGGCGAAAGGCGAAATGCAAAAGGCGAAAGGTGAAAGGCGAAAGGCGAAAGGTGAAAGGCGAAAGGCGAAAGGCGAAAGGCGAAAGGCGAAAGGCGAAAGGCGAAAGGCGAAAGGCGAAAGGCGAAAGGCGAAAGGCGAAAGGCGAAAGGCGAAAGGCGAAAGGCGAAAGGCGAAAGGCGAAAGGCGAAAGGCGAAAGGCGAAAGGCGAAAGGCGAAAGGCGAAAGGCGGAAGGCGAAAGGGGAAAGGCGAAAGGCGAAAGGCGAAAGGCGGAAGGTGAAAGGCGTAAGGCGAAAGGCGAAAGGCGAAAGGCGAAAGGCGAAAGGCGAAAGGCGAAAGGCGAAAGGCGGAAGGTGAAAGGCGAAAGGCGAAAGGCGAAAGGCGAAAGGCCAAAGCGAAAGGCGAAAAGCGGAAGGCGAAAGGCGAAAGGCGAAAGACGAAAGGCGAAAGGCGGAAGGTGACAGGCGTAAGGCGAAAGGCGAAAGGCGAAAGGCGAAAGGCGAAAGGCGAAAGGCGAAAGGCGAAAGGCGAAAGGCGAAAGGCGAAAGGCGAAAGGCGAAAGGCGAAAGGCGAAAGGCGAAAGGCGAAAGGCGAAAGGCGAAAGGCGAAAGGCGAAAGACGGAAGGCGAAAGGGGAAAGGCGAAAGGCGAAAGGGGAAAGGCGAAAGGCGTAAGGCGAAAGGCGAAAGGCGAAAGGCGAAATGCGAAAGGCGAAAAGCGGAAGGCAAAAGGAAAAAACGATTTTCAAAACATGAAATGAAAATGGAGAAATTTAAAATGCCTAAAGCAAAAGAAAAAACGATATTCAAAAGATAAAATACAAAAGTTGAAATTGAAAATGCGAAATGGAAAATTCGAAATTATAAATTTGTATTTCAAAATGCTAAAGGCGAATTGCGAAAGGCGAAAGACGAAAGGCGAAGGGCGAAAGTCGAAAGGCGAAAGGCGAAATGCAAAAGGCGAAAGGTGAAAGGCGAAAGGTGAAAGGCGAAAGGCGAAAGGCGAAAGGCGAAAGGCGAAAGGCGAAAGGCGAAAGGCGAAAGGCGAAAGGCGAAAGGCGAAAGGCGAAAGGCGAAAGGCGAAAGGCGAAAGGCGAAAGGCGAAAGGCGGAAGGCGAAAGGCGAAAGGCGAAAGGCGAAAGGCGAAAGGCGAAAGGCGGAAGGCGAAAGGCGAAAGGCGAAAGGCGAAAGGCGAAAGGCGAAAGGCGAAAGGCGGAAGGTGAAAGGCGAAAGGCCAAAGCGAAAGGCGAAAAGCGGAAGGCGAAAGGCGAAAGGCGAAAGGCGAAAGGCGAAAGGCGAAAGGCGAAAGGCGAAAGGGCGAAAGGCGAAAAGCGGAAGGCAAAAGGAAAAAACGATTTTCAAACATGAAATGAAAATGGAGAAATTTAAAATGCCTAAACAAAAGAAAAAACGATATTCAAAAGATAAAATACAAAAGTTGAAATTGAAAATGCGAAATGGAAAATTCGAAATTATAAATTTGTATTTCAAAATGCTAAAGGCGAATTGCGAAAGGCGAAAGGCGAAGGGCGAAAGTCGAAAGGCGAAAGGCGAAAGGCGAAAGGCGAAAGGTGAAAGGCGAAAGGCGAAAGGCGAAAGGCGAAAGGCGAAAGGCGAAAGGCGAAAGGCGAAACGCGAAATGCTAAAGGCGAATTGCGAAAGGCGAAAGACGAAAGGCGAAGGGCGAAAGTCGAAAGGCGAAAGGCGGAATGCAAAAGGCGAAAGGCGAAAGGTGAAAGGCGAAAGGCGAAAGGTGAAAGGCGAAAGGCGGAAGGCGAAAGGCGAAAGGCGAAAGGCGAAAGGCGAAAGGCGAAAGGCGAAAGGCGAAAGGCGAAAGGTGAAAGGCGGAAGGCGAAAGGGGAAAGGCGAAAGGCGAAAGGCGAAAGGCGAAAGGCGAAAGGCGAAAGGCGAAAGGCGAAAGGCGAAAGGCGAAAGGCGAAAGGCGAAAGGCGAAAGGCGAAAGGCGAAAGGCGAAAGGCGAAAGGCGAAAGGGGAAAGGCGAAAGGGGAAAGGCGAAAGGCGAAAGGCGAAAGGCGAAAGGCGAAAGGCGAAAGGCGTAAGGCGAAAGGCGAAAGGCGAAAGGCGAAAGGCGAAAGGCGAAAGGCGAAAGGCGAAAGGCGAAAGGCGAAAGGAGAAAGGCGAAATGCGAAAGGCGAAAGGCGGAAGGTGAAAGGCGAAAGGCGAAAGGCGAAAGGCGAAAGGCGAAAGGCGAAAGGCGAAAGGCGTAAGGCGAAAGGCGAAAGGCGAAAGGCGAAAGGCGAAAGGCGAAAGGCGAAAGGCGAAAGGCGAAAGGCGAAAGGCGAAAGGCGAAAGGCGAAAGGCGAAAGGCGAAAAGCGGAGGCCAAAAGGAAAAACGATTTTCAAAACATGAAATGAAAATGGAGAAATTTAAAATGCCTAAAGCAAAAGAAAAAACGATATTCAAAAGATAAGATACAAAAGTTGAAATTGAAAATGCGAAATGGAAAATTCGAAATTATAAATTTGTATTTCAAAATGCTAAAGGCCAATTGCGAAAGGCGAAAGACGAAAGGCGAAGGGCGAAAGTCGAAAGGCGAAAGGCGAAATGCAAAAGGCGAAAGGTGAAAGGCGAATGGCGAAAGGTGGAATGCGAAAGGCGAAAGGCGAAAGGCGAAAGGCGAAAGGCGAAAGGCGAAAGGCGAAAGGCGAAAGGCGAAAGGCGAAAGGCGAAAGGCGAAAGGCGAAAGGCGAAAGGCGGAAGGCGAAAGGGGAAAGGCGAAAGGCGAAAGGCGAAAGGCGAAAGGCGAAAGGCGGAAGGTGAAAGGCGAAAGGCGAAAGGCGAAAAGCGAAAGGCGAAAAGCGGAAGGCAAAAGGAAAAACGATTTTCAAACATGAAATGAAAATGGAGAAATTTAAAATGCCTAAACAAAAGAAAAAACGATATTCAAAAGATAAAATACAAAAGTTGAAATTGAAAATGCGAAATGGAAAATTCGAAATTATAAATTTGTATTTCAAAATGCTAAAGGCGAATTGCGAAAGGCGAATTGCGAAAGGCGAAAGACGAAAGGCGAAGGGCGAAAGTCGAAAGGCGAAAGGCGAAATGCAAAAGGCGAAAGGTGAAAGGCGAAAGGTGAAAGGCGAAAGGCGAAAGGCGAAAGGCGAAAGGCGAAAGGCGAAAGGCGAAAGGCGAAAGTCGAAAGGCGAAAGGCGAAAGGCGAAAGGCGAAAGGCGAAAGGCGAAAGGCGAAAGGCGAAAGGCGAAAGGCGAAAGGCGAAAGGCGAAAGGCGGAAGGCGAAAGGCGAAAGGCGAAAGGCGAAAGGCGGAAGGTGAAAGGCGTAAGGCGAAAGGCGAAAGGCGAAAGGCGAAAGGCGAAAGGCGAAAGGCGAAAGGCGGAATGTGAAAGGCGAAAGGCCAAAGCGAAAGGCGAAAAGCGGAAGGCGAAAGGCGAAAGGCGAAAGGCGAAAGGCGAAAGGCGAAAGGCGAAAGGCGAAAGGCGAAAGGCGAAAAGCGGAAGGCAAAAGGAAAAACGATTTTCAAACATGAAATGAAAATGGAGAAATTTAAAATGCCTAAACAAAAGAAAAAACGATATTCAAAAGATAAAATACAAAAGTTGAAATTGAAAATGCGAAATGGAAAATTCGAAATTATAAATTTGTATTTCAAAATGCTAAAGGCGAATTGCGAAAGGCGAAAGGCGAAGGGCGAAAGTCGAAAGGCGAAAGGCGAAAGGCGAAAGGCGAAAGGCGAAAGGTGAAAGGCGAAAGGCGAAAGGCGAAAGGCGAAAGGCGAAAGGCGAAAGGCGAAAGGCGAAACGCGAAATGCTAAAGGCGAATTGCGAAAGGCGAAAGACGAAAGGCGAAGGGCGAAAGTCGAAAGGCGAAAGGCGGAATGCAAAAGGCGAAAGGCGAAAGGTGAAAGGCGAAAGGCGAAAGGTGAAAGGCGAAAGGCGGAAGGCGAAAGGCGAAAGGCGAAAGGCGAAAGGCGAAAGGCGAAAGGCGAAAGGCGAAAGGCGAAAGGCGAAAGGCGGAAGGCGAAAGGGGAAAGGCGAAAGGCGAAAGGCGAAAGGCGAAAGGCGAAAGGCGAAAGGCGAAAGGCGAAAGGCGAAAGGCGAAAGGCGAAAGGCGAAAGGCGAAAGGCGAAAGGCGAAAGGCGAAAGGCGAAAGGCGAAAGGGGAAAGGCGAAAGGGGAAAGGCGAAAGGCGAAAGGCGAAAGGCGAAAGGCGAAAGGCGAAAGGCGTAAGGCGAAAGGCGAAAGGCGAAAGGCGAAAGGCGAAAGGCGAAAGGCGAAAGGCGAAAGGCGAAAGGCGAAAGGAGAAAGGCGAAATGCGAAAGGCGAAAGGCGGAAGGTGAAAGGCGAAAGGCGAAAGGCGAAAGGCGAAAGGCGAAAGGCGAAAGGCGAAAGGCGTAAGGCGAAAGGCGAAAGGCGAAAGGCGAAAGGCGAAAGGCGAAAGGCGAAAGGCGAAAGGCGAAAGGCGAAAGGCGAAAGGCGAAAGGCGAAAGGCGAAAAGCGGAGGCCAAAAGGAAAAACGATTTTCAAAACATGAAATGAAAATGGAGAAATTTAAAATGCCTAAAGCAAAAGAAAAAACGATATTCAAAAGATAAGATACAAAAGTTGAAATTGAAAATGCGAAATGGAAAATTCGAAATTATAAATTTGTATTTCAAAATGCTAAAGGCCAATTGCGAAAGGCGAAAGACGAAAGGCGAAGGGCGAAAGTCGAAAGGCGAAAGGCGAAATGCAAAAGGCGAAAGGTGAAAGGCGAATGGCGAAAGGTGGAATGCGAAAGGCGAAAGGCGAAAGGCGAAAGGCGAAAGGCGAAAGGCGAAAGGCGAAAGGCGAAAGGCGAAAGGCGAAAGGCGAAAGGCGAAAGGCGGAAGGCGAAAGGGGAAAGGCGAAAGGCGAAAGGCGAAAGGCGAAAGGCGAAAGGCGGAAGGTGAAAGGCGAAAGGCGAAAGGCGAAAAGCGAAAGGCGAAAAGCGGAAGGCAAAAGGAAAAACGATTTTCAAACATGAAATGAAAATGGAGAAATTTAAAATGCCTAAACAAAAGAAAAAACGATATTCAAAAGATAAAATACAAAAGTTGAAATTGAAAATGCGAAATGGAAAATTCGAAATTATAAATTTGTATTTCAAAATGCTAAAGGCGAATTGCGAAAGGCGAATTGCGAAAGGCGAAAGACGAAAGGCGAAGGGCGAAAGTCGAAAGGCGAAAGGCGAAAGGCGAAATGCAAAAGGCGAAAGGCGAAAGGTGAAAGGCGAAAGGCGAAAGGTGAAAGGCGAAAGGCGAAAGGCGAAAGGCGAAAGACGAAAGGCGAAAGGCGAAAGGCGAAAGGCGAAAGGCGAAAGGCGAAAGGCGGAATGCGAAAGGCGAAAGGCGAAAGGCGAAAGGCGAAAGGCGAAAGGCGAAAGGCGAAAGGCGAAAGGCGAAAGGCGAAAGGCGAAAGACGGAAGGCGAAAGGGGAAAGACGAAAGGCGAAAGGCGGAAGGTGACAGGCGGAAGGTGACAGGCGTAAGGCGAAAGGCGAAAGGCGAAAGGCGAAAGGCGAAAGGCGAAAGGCGAAAGGCAAAAGGCGAAAGGCGTAAGGCGAAAGGCGAAAGGCGAAAGGCGAAAGGCGAAAGGCGAAAGGTGAAAGGCGAAAGGAGAAAGGCGAAAGGCGAAAGGCGAAATGCTAAAGGCGAATTGCGAAAGGCGAAAGACGAAAGGCGAAGGGCGAAAGTCGAAAGGCGAAAGGCGGAATGCAAAAGGCGAAAGGCGAAAGGTGAAAGGCGAAAGGCGAAAGGCGAAAGGTGAAAGGCGAAAGGCGAAAGGTGAAAGGCGAAAGGCGAAAGGCGAAAGGGGAAAGGCGAAAGGCGAAAGGGGAAAGGCGAAAGGCGAAAGGCGAAAGGCGAAAGGCGAAAGGCGAAAGGCGAAAGGCGAAAGGCGAAAGGCGAAAGGTGAAAGGCGAAAGGCGAAAGGTGAAAGGCGTAAGGCGAAAGGCGAAAGGCGAAAGGCGAAAGGCGAAAGGCGAAAGGCGTAAGGCGAAAGGCGAAAGGCGAAAGGCGAAAGGCGAAAGGCGAAAGGCGAAAGGAGAAAGGCGAAATGCGAAAGGCGAAAGGCGGAAGGTGAAAGGCGAAAGGCGAAAGGCGAAAGGCGAAAGGCGAAAGGCGAAAGGCGAAAGGCGAAAGGCGAAAGGCGAAAGGCGAAAGGCGAAAGGCGAAAGGCGAAAGGCGTAAGGCGAAAGGTGAAAGGCGAAAGGCGAAAGGCGAAAGGCGAAAGGCGAAAGGCGAAAGGCGAAATGCTAAAGGCGAATTGCGAAAGGCGAAAGACGAAAGGCGAAGGGCGAAAGTCGAAAGGCGAAAGGCGGAATGCAAAAGGCGAAAGGCGAAAGGTGAAAGGCGAAAGGCGAAAGGCGAAAGGCGAAAGGCGAAAGGCGAAAGGCGAAAGGCGAAAGGCGAAAGGCGAAATGCGAAAGGCGAAAGGCGGAAGGTGAAAGGCGAAAGGCGAAAGGCGAAAGGCGAAAGGCGAAAGGCGAAAGGCGAAAGGCGAAAGGCGAAAGGCGAAAGGCGAAAGGCGAAAGGCGAAAGGCGAAAGGCGAAAGGCGAAAGGCGAAAGGCGTAAGGCGAAAGGTGAAAGGCGAAAGGCGAAAGGCGAAAGGCGAAAGGCGAAAGGCGAAAGGCGAAAGGCGAAAGGCGAAAGGCGAAAGGCGAAAGGCGAAAGGCGAAAGGCGAAATGCGAAAGGCGAAAGGCGGAAGGTGAAAGGCGAAAGGCGAAAGGCGAAAGGCGAAAGGCGAAAGGCGAAAGGCGAAAGGCGAAAGGCGAAAGGCGAAAGGCGAAAGGAGAAAGGCGAAATGCGAAAGGCGAAAGGCGGAAGGTGAAAGGCGAAAGGCGAAAGGCGTAAGGCGAAAGGCGAAAGGCGAAAGACGAAAGGCGAAAGGCGAAAGGCGAAAGGCGAAAGGCGAAAGGCGAAAGCGAAAGGCGTAAGGCGAAAGGCGAAAGGCGAAAGGCGAAAGGCGAAAGGCGTAAGGCGAAAGGCGAAAGGCGAAAGGCGAAAGGCGAAAGGCGAAAGGCGAAAGGCGAAAGGCGAAAGGCGAAAGGGGAAAGGCGAAAGGCAAAAGGCGAAAGGCGAAAGGCGAAAGGCGAAAGGCGAAAGGCGAAAGGCGAAAGGCGAAAGGCGAAAGGCGAAAGGCGAAAGGCGAAAGGCGAAAGGCGAAAGGCGGAAGGTGAAAGGCGAAAGGCGAAAGGCGAAAGGCGAAAGGCGAAAGGCGAAAGGCGAAAGGCGAAAGGCGAAAGGCGAAACGCGAAAGGCGAAAGGCGAAAGACGGAAGGCGAAAGGGGAAAGGCGAAAGGGGAAAGGCGAAAGGCGAAAGGCGAAAGGCGGAAGGTGACAGGCGTAAGGCGAAAGGCGAAAGGCGAAAGGCGTAAGGCGAAAGGCGAAAGGCGAAAGGCGAAAGGCGAAAGGCGAAAGGCGAAAGGCGAAAGGAGAAAGGCGAAAGGCGAAAGGCGGAAGGTGAAAGGCGAAAGGCGAAAGGCGAAAGGCGAAAGGCGAAAGGCGAAAGGTGAAAGGCGAAAGGCGAAAGGTGAAAGGCGAAAGGCGAAAGGCGAAATGCTAAAGGCGAATTGCGAAAGGCGAAAGACGAAAGGCGAAGGGCGAAAGTCGAAAGGCGAAAGGCGGAATGCAAAAGGCGAAAGGCGAAAGGCGAAAGGTGAAAGGCGAAAGGCGAAAGGTGAAAGGCGTAAGGCGAAAGGCGAAAGGGGAAAGGCCGAAAGGCGAAAGGCGAAAGGCGAAAGGCGAAAGGCGAAGGGCGAAAGGCGAAAGGCGAAAGGCGAAAGGCGAAAGGCGAAAGGCGAAAGGCGAAAGGCGAAAGGCGAAAGGCGAAAGGGGAAAGGCGAAAGGCGAAAGGCGAAAGGCGAAAGGCGGAAGGCGAAAGGGGAAAGGCGAAAGGCGAAAGGGGAAAGGCGAAAGGCGAAAGGCGAAAGGCGGAAGGTGAAAGGCGTAAGGCGAAAGTCGAAAGGCGAAAGGCGAAAGGGGAAAGGCGAAAGGCGAAAGACGGAAGGTGAAAGGCGTAAGGCGAAAGGCGAAAGGCGAAAGGCGAAAGGCGAAATGCCTAAGGCAAAAGGAAAAACGATTTTCAAATGAAAATGGAGAAATTTAAAATGCCTAAAGCAAAAGAAAAAACGATATTCAAAAGATAATATACAAAAGTTGAAATTGAAAATGCGAAATGGAATATTCGAAATTATAAATTCGTATTTCAAAATGCTAAAGGCGAAATGCGAAAGGCGAAAGACGAAAGGCGAAGGGCGAAAGGCGAAAGGCGAAAGGCAAAAGGCGAAAGGCGAAAGGCGAAAGGCGAAAGACGAAAGGCGAAAGGCGAAAGGCGAAAGGCGAAAGGCGAAAGGCGAAAGGCGAAAGGCGAAAGGCGAAAGGCGAAAGGCGGAAGACGAAAGGCGAAAGGCGAAAGGTGAAGGGCGAGAGGCAAAAGTCAAAATGCCTAAGGCAAAAGGAAAAACGATTTTCACAACATGAAATAAAAATGGAGAAATTTAAAATGCCTAAAGCAAAAGAAGAAACGATATTCAAAAGATAAAATACAAAAGTTGAAATTGAAAATGCGAAATGGAAAATTCGAAATTATAAATTCGTATTTCAAAACGCTAAAGGCGAAATGCGAAAGGCGAAAGACGAAAGGCGAAGGGCGATTGTCGAAAGGCGAAAGGCGAAAGGCGAATGGCGAAAGGCGAAAGGCGAAAGGCGAAAGGCGAAATGCGAAAGGCGAAAGGCGAAAGGCGAAAGGCGAAAGGCGAAAAGCGAAAGGCGAAAGGCGAAAGGCGAAAGGCGAAAGGCAAAAGGCGAAAGGCGAAAGGCGAAAGGCGAAAGGCGAAAGGCGAAAGGCGAAAGGCGGAAGGCGAAAGGCGAAAGGCGAAAGGCGAAAAGCGGAAGGCAAAAGGAAAAATGATTTTCAAAACATGAAATGAAAATGGAGAAATTTAAAATGCCTAAAGCAAAAGAAAAAACGATATTCAAAAGATAAAATACAAAAGTTGAAATTGAAAATGCGAAATGGAAAATTCGAAATTATAAATTTGTATTTCAAAATGCTAAAGGCGAATTGCGAAAGGCGAAAGACGAAAGGCGAAGGGCGAAAGTCGAAAGGCGAAACGCGAAATGCAAAAGGCGAAAGGCGAAAGGGGAAAGGCGAAAGGCGACAAGCGAAAGGCGGAAGGCGAAACGGGAAAGGCGAAAGGCGAAAGGCGAAAGGCGAAAGGCGAAAGGCGAAAGGCGTAAGGCGAAAGGCGAAAATCGAAAGGGGAAAGGCGAAAGGCGAAAGGCGAAAGGCGGAAGGCGAAAGGGGAAAGGCGAAAGGGGAAAGGCGAAAGGCGAAAGGCGAAAGGCGGAAGGTGAAAGGCGTAAGGCGAAAGGCGAAAGGCGAAAGGCGAAAGGCGAAAGGCGAAAGGCGAAAGGCGAAAGGCGAAAGGCGAAAGGCGTAAAGCCAAAGGCGAAAGGCGAAAGGCGAAAGGCGAAAGGCGAAAGGCGAAAGGCGAAAGGCGAAAGGCGAAAGGCGAAAGGCGAAAGGCGAAAGGCGAAAGGCGAAAGGCGAAAGGCGAAAGGCGAAAGGCGAAAGGCGAAAGGCGAAAGGCGAAAGGCGAAAGGCGAAAGGCGAAAGGCGAAAGGCGAAAGGTGAAAGGTGAAAGGCGTAAGGCGAAAGGCAAAAGGCGAAAGGCGAAAGGCGAAAGGCTAAAGGCGAAAGGGGAAAGGCGAAAGGCGAAAGGCGAAAGGCGAAAGGCGAAAGGTGAAAGGCGAAAGGCGAAAGGTGAAAGGCGAAAGGCGAAAGGCGAAAGGCGAAAGACGAAAGGCGAAAGGCGAAAGGCGAAAGGCGAAAGGCGAAAGGCGAAAGGCGAAAGGCGAAAGGCGAAAGGCGAAAGGCGAAAGGCGAAAGGCGAAAGGCGAAAGGCGAAAGACGGAAGGCGAAAGGGGAAAGACGAAAGGCGAAAGGCGGAAGGTGACAGGCGGAAGGTGACAGGCGTAAGGCGAAAGGCGAAAGGCGAAAGGCGAAAGGCGAAAGGCGAAAGGCGAAAGGCGAAAGGCGAAAGGCGAAAGGCGAAAGGCGTAAGGCGAAAGGCGAAAGGCGAAAGGCGAAAGGCGAAAGGCGAAAGGTGAAAGGCGAAAGGAGAAAGGCGAAATGCGAAAGGCGAAAGGCGGAAGGTGAAAGGCGATAGGCGAAAGGCGAAAGGCGAAAGGCGAAAGGCGAAAGGCGAAAGGCGAAAGGCGAAAGGCGAAAGGCGAAAGGCGAAAGGCGAAAGGCGAAAGGCGAAAGGCGAAAGGCGAAAGGCGTAAGGCGAAAGGTGAAAGGCGAAAGGCGAAAGGCGAAAGGCGAAAGGCGAAAGGCGAAAGGCGAAAGGCGAAAGGCGAAAGGCGAAATGCTAAAGGCGAATTGCGAAAGGCGAAAGACGAAAGGCGAAGGGCGAAAGTCGAAAGGCGAAAGGCGAAAGGTGAAAGGCGAAAGGCGAAAGGCGAAAGGCGAAAGGCGAAAGGCGAAAGGCGAAAGGCGGAATGCGAAAGGCGAAAGGCGAAAGGCGAAAGGCGAAAGGCGAAAGGCGAAAGACGGAAGGCGAAAGGGGAAAGACGAAAGGCGAAAGGCGGAAGGTGACAGGCGGAAGGTGACAGGCGTAAGGCGAAAGGCGAAAGGCGAAAGGCGAAAGGCGAAAGGCGAAAGGCGAAAGGCGAAAGGCGAAAGGCGAAAGGCGAAAGGCGAAAGGCGTAAGGCGAAAGGCGAAAGGCGAAAGGCGAAAGGCGAAAGGCGAAAGGTGAAAGGCGAAAGGAGAAAGGCGAAATGCGAAAGGCGAAAGGCGGAAGGTGAAAGGCGAAAGGCGAAAGGCGAAAGGCGAAAGGCGAAAGGCGAAAGGCGAAAGGCGAAAGGCGAAAGGCGAAAGGCGAAAGGCGAAAGGCGAAAGGCGAAAGGCGAAAGGCGTAAGGCGAAAGGTGAAAGGCGAAAGGCGAAAGGCGAAAGGCGAAAGGCGAAAGGCGAAAGGCGAAAGGCGAAAGGCGAAAGGCGAAATGCTAAAGGCGAATTGCGAAAGGCGAAAGACGAAAGGCGAAGGGCGAAAGTCGAAAGGCGAAAGGCGGAATGCAAAAGGCGAAAGGCGAAAGGTGAAAGGCGAAAGGCGAAAGGCGAAAGGTGAAAGGCGAAAGGCGAAAGGTGAAAGGCGAAAGGCGAAAGGCGAAAGGGGAAAGGCGAAAGGCGAAAGGGGAAAGGCGAAAGGCGAAAGGCGAAAGGCGAAAGGCGAAAGGCGAAAGGCGAAAGGCGAAAGGCGAAAGGCGAAAGGCGAAAGGCGAAAGGCGAAAGGCGGAAGGTGAAAGGCGAAAGGCGAAAGGCGAAAGGCGAAAGGCGAAAGGCGAAAGGCGAAAGGCGAAAGGCGAAAGGCGTAAGGCGAAAGGCGAAAGGCGAAAAGCGAAACGCGAAACGCGAAAGGCGAAAGGCGAAAGGCGAAAGGCGAAAGGCGAAAGGCGAAAGACGGAAGGCGAAAGGGGAAAGGCGAAAGGCGAAAGGCGAAAGGGGAAAGGCGAAAGGCGAAAGGCGGAAGGTGACAGGCGTAAGGCGAAAGGCGAAAGGCGAAAGGCGAAAGGCGAAAGGCGAAAGGCGAAAGGCGAAATGCGAAAGGCGAAAGGCGAAAGGCGAAAGGCGAAAGGCGAAAGGCGGAAGGTGAAAGGCGAAAGGCGAAAGGCGAAAGGCGAAAGGCGAAAGACGGAAGGCGAAAGGGGAAAGACGAAAGGCGAAAGGCGGAAGGTGACAGGCGGAAGGTGACAGGCGTAAGGCGAAAGGCGAAAGGCGAAAGGCGAAAGGCGAAAGGCGAAAGGCGAAAGGCGAAAGGCGAAAGGCGAAAGGCAAAAGGCGAAAGGCGTAAGGCGAAAGGCGAAAGGCGAAAGGCGAAAGGCGAAAGGCGAAAGGTGAAAGGCGAAAGGAGAAAGGCGAAATGCGAAAGGCGAAAGGCGGAAGGTGAAAGGCGAAAGGCGAAAGGCGAAAGGCGAAAGGCGAAAGGCGAAAGGCGAAAGGCGAAAGGCGAAAGGCGAAAGGCGAAAGGCGAAAGGCGAAAGGCGAAAGGCGAAAGGCGTAAGGCGAAAGGTGAAAGGCGAAAGGCGAAAGGCGAAAGGCGAAAGGCGAAAGGCGAAAGGCGAAAGGCGAAAGGCGAAAGGCGAATTGCGAAAGGCGAAAGACGAAAGGCGAAGGGCGAAAGTCGAAAGGCGAAAGGCGGAATGCAAAAGGCGAAAGGCGAAAGGTGAAAGGCGAAAGGCGAAAGGTGAAAGGCGAAAGGCGAAAGGTGAAAGGCGAAAGGCGAAAGGCGAAAGGGGAAAGGCGAAAGGCGAAAGGGGAAAGGCGAAAGGCGAAAGGCGAAAGGCGAAAGGCGAAAGGCGAAAGGCGAAAGGCGAAAGGCGAAAGGCGAAAGGCGAAAGGCGAAAGGCGGAAGGTGAAAGGCGAAAGGCGAAAGGCGAAAGGCGAAAGGCGAAAGGCGAAAGGCGAAAGGCGAAAGGCGAAAGGCGAAAGGCGTAAGGCGAAAGGCGAAAGGCGAAAAGCGAAACGCGAAACGCGAAAGGCGAAAGGCGAAAGGCGAAAGGCGAAAGGCGGAAGGCGAAAGGGGAAAGGCGAAAGGGGAAAGGCGAAAGGCGAAAGGCGAAAGGCGGAAGGTGAAAGGCGTAAGGCGAAAGGCGAAAGGCGAAAGGCGAAAGGCGAAAGGCGAAAGGCGAAAGGCGAAAGGCGAAAGGCGTAAAGCCAAAGGCGAAAGGCGAAAGGCGAAAGGCGAAAGGCGAAAGGCGAAAGGCGAAAGGCGAAAGGCGAAAGGCGAAAGGCGAAAGGCGAAAGGCGAAAGGCGAAAGGCGAAAGGCGAAAGGCGAAAGGCGAAAGGCGAAAGGCGAAAGGCGAAAGGCGAAAGGCGAAAGGCGAAAGGTGAAAGGTGAAAGGCGTAAGGCGAAAGGCAAAAGGCGAAAGGCGAAAGGCGAAAGGCTAAAGGCGAAAGGGGAAAGGCGAAAGGCGAAAGGCGAAAGGCGAAAGGCGAAAGGTGAAAGGCGAAAGGCGAAAGGTGAAAGGCGAAAGGCGAAAGGCGAAAGGCGAAAGACGAAAGGCGAAAGGCGAAAGGCGAAAGGCGAAAGGCGAAAGGCGAAAGGCGTAAGGCGAAAGGTGAAAGGCGAAAGGCGAAAGGCGAAAGACGAAAGGCGAAGGGCGAAAGTCGAAAGGCGGAATGCAAAAGGCGAAAGGCGAAAGGCGAAAGGTGAAAGGCGAAAGGCGAAAGGTGAAAGGCGTAAGGCGAAAGGCGAAAGGCGAAAGGCGAAAGGCGAAAGGCGAAAGGCGTAAGGCGAAAGGCGAAAGGCGAAAGGCGAAAGGCGAAAGGCGAAAGGAGAAAGGCGAAATGCGAAAGGCGAAAGGCGGAAGGTGAAAGGCGAAAGGCGAAAGGCGAAAGGCGAAAGGCGAAAGGCGAAAGGCGAAAGGCGAAAGGCGAAAGGCGAAAGGCGAAAGGCGAAAGGCGAAAGGCGAAAGGCGAAAGGCGAAAGGCGAAAGGCGTAAGGCGAAAGGTGAAAGGCGAAAGGCGAAAGGCGAAAGGCGAAAGGCGAAAGGCGAAAGGCGAAATGCTAAAGGCGAATTGCGAAAGGCGAAAGACGAAAGGCGAAGGGCGAAAGTCGAAAGGCGAAAGGCGGAATGCAAAAGGCGAAAGGCGAAAGGTGAAAGGCGAAAGGCGAAAGGCGAAAGGCGAAAGGCGAAAGGCGAAAGGCGAAAGGCGAAAGGCGAAAGGCGAAAGGCGAAAGGCGAAATGCGAAAGGCGAAAGGCGGAAGGTGAAAGGCGAAAGGCGAAAGGCGAAAGGCGAAAGGCGAAAGGCGAAAGGCGAAAGGCGAAAGGCGAAAGGCGAAAGGCGAAAGGCGAAAGGCGAAAGGCGAAAGGCGAAAGGCGAAAGGCGAAAGGCGAAAGGCGTAAGGCGAAAGGTGAAAGGCGAAAGGCGAAAGGCGAAAGGCGAAAGGCGAAAGGCGAAAGGCGAAAGGCGAAAGGCGAAAGGCGAAAGGCGAAAGGCGAAATGCGAAAGGCGAAAGGCGGAAGGTGAAAGGCGAAAGGCGAAAGGCGAAAGGCGAAAGGCGAAAGGCGAAAGGCGAAAGGCGAAAGGCGAAAGGCGAAAGGAGAAAGGCGAAATGCGAAAGGCGAAAGGCGGAAGGTGAAAGGCGAAAGGCGAAAGGCGAAAGGCGTAAGGCGAAAGGCGAAAGGCGAAAGGCGAAAGGCGAAAGGCGAAAGGCGAAAGGCGAAAGGCGAAAGGCGTAAGGCGAAAGGCGAAAGGCGAAAGACGAAAGGCGAAAGGCGAAAGGCGAAAGGCGAAAGGCGAAAGGCGAAAGCGAAAGGCGTAAGGCGAAAGGCGAAAGGCGAAAGGCGAAAGGCGAAAGGCGTAAGGCGAAAGGCGAAAGGCGAAAGGCGAAAGGCGAAAGGAGAAAGGCGAAAGGCGAAAGGCGAAAGGCGAAAGGCGAAAGGCGAAAGGCAAAAGGCGAAAGGCGAAAGGCGAAAGGCGAAAGGCGGAAGGTGAAAGGCGAAAGGCGAAAGGCGAAAGGCGAAAGGCGAAAGGCGAAAGGCGAAAGGCGAAAGGCGAAAGGCGAAACGCGAAAGGCGAAAGGCGAAAGACGGAAGGCGAAAGGGGAAAGGCGAAAGGGGAAAGGCGAAAGGCGAAAGGCGAAAGGCGGAAGGTGACAGGCGTAAGGCGAAAGGCGAAAGGCGAAAGGCGTAAGGCGAATGGCGAAAGGCGAAAGGCGAAAGGCGAAAGGCGAAAGGCGAAAGGCGAAAGGCGAAAGGAGAAAGGCGAAAGGCGAAAGGCGGAAGGTGAAAGGCGAAAGGCGAAAGGCGAAAGGCGAAAGGCGAAAGGCGAAAGGTGAAAGGCGAAAGGCGAAAGGTGAAAGGCGAAAGGCGAAATGCTAAAGGCGAATTGCGAAAGGCGAAAGACGAAAGGCGAAGGGCGAAAGTCGAAAGGCGAAAGGCGGAATGCAAAAGGCGAAAGGCGAAAGGCGAAAGGTGAAAGGCGAAAGGCGAAAGGTGAAAGGCGTAAGGCGAAAGGCGAAAGGGGAAAGGCGAAAGGCGAAAGGCGAAAGGCGAAAGGCGAAAGGCGAAAGGCGAAGGGCGAAAGGCGAAAGGCGAAAGGCGAAAGGCGAAAGGCGAAAGGCGAAAGGCGAAAGGCGAAAGGCGAAAGGCGAAAGGGGAAAGGCGAAAGGCGAAAGGCGAAAGGCGAAAGGCGGAAGGCGAAAGGGGAAAGGCGAAAGGCGAAAGGGGAAAGGCGAAAGGCGAAAGGCGAAAGGCGGAAGGTGAAAGGCGTAAGGCGAAAGTCGAAAGGCGAAAGGCGAAAGGGGAAAGGCGAAAGGCGAAAGACGGAAGGTGAAAGGCGTAAGGCGAAAGGCGAAAGGCGAAAGGCGAAAGGCGAAATGCCTAAGGCAAAAGGAAAAACGATTTTCAAATGAAAATGGAGAAATTTAAAATGCCTAAAGCAAAAGAAAAAACGATATTCAAAAGATAATATACAAAAGTTGAAATTGAAAATGCGAAATGGAATATTCGAAATTATAAATTCGTATTTCAAAATGCTAAAGGCGAAATGCGAAAGGCGAAAGACGAAAGGCGAAGGGCGAAAGGCGAAAGGCGAAAGGCAAAAGGCGAAAGGCGAAAGGCGAAAGGCGAAAGACGAAAGGCGAAAGGCGAAAGGCGAAAGGCGAAAGGCGAAAGGCGAAAGGCGAAAGGCGAAAGGCGAAAGGCGAAAGGCGGAAGACGAAAGGCGAAAGGCGAAAGGTGAAGGGCGAGAGGCAAAAGTCAAAATGCCTAAGGCAAAAGGAAAAACGATTTTCAAAACATGAAATAAAAATGGAGAAATTTAAAATGCCTAAAGCAAAAGAAGAAACGATATTCAAAAGATAAAATACAAAAGTTGAAATTGAAAATGCGAAATGGAAAATTCGAAATTATAATTTCGTATTTCAAAAGGCTAAAGGCGAAATGCGAAAGGCGAAAGACGAAAGGCGAAGGGCGATTGTCGAAAGGCGAATGGCGAAAGGCGAAAGGCGAAAGGCGAAATGCGAAAGGCGAAAGGCGAATGGCGAAAGGCGAAAGGCGAAAGGCGAAAGGCGAAAGGCGAAAGGCGAAAGGCGAAAGGCGAAAGGCGAAAGGCGAAAGGCAAAAGGCGAAAGGCGAAAGGCGAAAGGCGAAAGGCGAAAGGCGAAAGGCGAAAGGCGAAAGGCGGAAGGCGAAAGGCGAAAGGCGAAAGGCGAAAAGCGGAAGGCAAAAGGAAAAATGATTTTCAAAACATGAAATGAAAATGGAGAAATTTAAAATGCCTAAAGCAAAAGAAAAAACGATATTCAAAAGATAAAATACAAAAGTTGAAATTGAAAATGCGAAATGGAAAATTCGAAATTATAAATTTGTATTTCAAAATGCTAAAGGCGAATTGCGAAAGGCGAAAGACGAAAGGCGAAGGGCGAAAGTCGAAAGGCGAAACGCGAAATGCAAAAGGCGAAAGGCGAAAGGGGAAAGGCGAAAGGCGAAAGGCGGAAGGCGAAAGGGGAAAGGCGAAAGGCGAAAGGCGAAAGGCGAAAGGCGAAAGGCGAAAGGCGAAAGGCGAAAGGCGAAAGGCGAAAGGCGAAAGGCGAAAGGCAAAAGGCGAAAGGCGAAAGGCGAAAGGCGAAAGGCGAAAGGCGAAAGGGGAAAGGCGAAAGGCGAAAGGCGAAAGGCGAAAGGCGAAATGCTAAAGGCGAATTGCGAAAGGCGAAAGACGAAAGGCGAAAGGCGAAAGGCGAAAGGCGAAAGGCGAAAGGCGAAAGGAGAAAGGCGAAAGGCGAAAGGCGGAAGGTGAAAGGCGAAAGGCGAAAGGCGAAAGGCGAAAGGCGAAAGGCGAAAGGTGAAAGGCGAAAGGCGAAAGGTGAAAGGCGAAAGGCGAAAGGCGAAATGCTAAAGGCGAATTGCGAAAGGCGAAAGACGAAAGGCGAAGGGCGAAAGTCGAAAGGCGAAAGGCGGAATGCAAAAGGCGAAAGGCGAAAGGCGAAAGGTGAAAGGCGAAAGGCGAAAGGTGAAAGGCGTAAGGCGAAAGGCGAAAGGGGAAAGGCGAAAGGCGAAAGGCGAAAGGCGAAAGGCGAAGGGCGAAAGGCGAAAGGCGAAAGGCGAAAGGCGAAAGGCGAAAGGCGAAAGGCGAAAGGCGAAAGGCGAAAGGGGAAAGGCGAAAGGCGAAAGGCGAAAGGCGAAAGGCGGAAGGCGAAGGGGGAAAGGCGAAAGGCGAAAGGGGAAAGGCGAAAGGCGAAAGGCGAAAGGCGGAAGGTGAAAGGCGTAAGGCGAAAGTCGAAAGGCGAAAGGCGAAAGGGGAAAGGCGAAAGGCGAAAGACGGAAGGTGAAAGGCGTAAGGCGAAAGGCGAAAGGCGAAAGGCGAAAGGCGAAATGCCTAAGGCAAAAGGAAAAACGATTTTCAAATGAAAATGGAGAAATTTAAAATGCCTAAAGCAAAAGAAAAAACGATATTCAAAAGATAATATACAAAAGTTGAAATTGAAAATGCGAAATGGAATATTCGAAATTATAAATTCGTATTTCAAAATGCTAAAGGCGAAATGCGAAAGGCGAAAGACGAAAGGCGAAGGGCGAAAGGCGAAAGGCGAAAGGCAAAAGGCGAAAGGCGAAAGGCTAAAGGCGAAAGGCGAAAGGCGAAAGGCGAAAGGCGAAAGGCGAAAGGCGAAAGGCGAAAGGCGAAAGGCGAAAGGCGAAAGGCGAAAGGCGAAAGGCGGAAGACGAAAGGCGAAAGGCGAAAGGTGAAGGGCGAGAGGCAAAAGTCAAAATGCCTAAGGCAAAAGGAAAAACGATTTTCAAAACATGAAATAAAAATGGAGAAATTTAAAATGCCTAAAGCAAAAGAAGAAACGATATTCAAAAGATAAAATACAAAAGTTGAAATTGAAAATGCGAAATGGAAAATTCGAAATTATAAATTCGTATTTCAAAACGCTAAAGGCGAAATGCGAAAGGCGAAAGACGAAAGGCGAAGGGCGATTGTCGAAAGGCGAAAGGCGAAAGGCGAATGGCGAAAGGCGAAAGGCGAAAGGCGAAAGGCGAAAGGCGAAATGCGAAAGGCGAAAGGCGAAAGGCGAAAGGCGAAAGGCGAAAAGCGAAAGGCGAAAGGCGAAAGGCGAAAGGCAAAAGGCGAAAGGCGAAAGGAGAAAGGCGAAAGGCGAAAGGCGGAAGGCGAAAGGCGAAAGGCGAAAGGCGAAAGGCGAAAAGCGGAAGGCAAAAGGAAAAATGATTTTCAAAACATGAAATGAAAATGGAGAAATTTAAAATGCCTAAAGCAAAAGAAAAAACGATATTCAAAAGATAAAATACAAAAGTTGAAATTGAAAATGCGAAATGGAAAATTCGAAATTATAAATTTGTATTTCAAAATGCTAAAGGCGAATTGCGAAAGGCGAAAGACGAAAGGCGAAGGGCGAAAGTCGAAAGGCGAAACGCGAAATGCAAAAGGCGAAAGGCGAAAGGGGAAAGGCGAAAGGCGACAAGCGAAAGGCGGAAGGCGAAACGGGAAAGGCGAAAGGCGAAAGGCGAAAGGCGAAAGGCGAAAGGCGAAAGGCGAAAGGCGTAAGGCGAAAGGCGAAAATCGAAAGGGGAAAGGCGAAAGGCGAAAGGCGAAAGGCGGAAGGCGAAAGGGGAAAGGCGAAAGGGGAAAGGCGAAAGGCGAAAGGCGAAAGGCGGAAGGTGAAAGGCGTAAGGCGAAAGGCGAAAGGCGAAAGGCGAAAGGCGAAAGGCGAAAGGCGAAAGGCGAAAGGCGAAAGGCGAAAGGCGAAAGGCGTAAGGCCAAAGGCGAAAGGCGAAAGGCGAAAGGCGAAAGGCGAAAGGCGAAAGGCGAAAGGCGAAAGGCGAAAGGCGAAAGGCGAAAGGCGAAAGGCGAAAGGCGAAAGGCGAAAGGCGAAAGGCGAAAGGCGAAAGGCGAAAGGCGAAAGGCGAAAGGCGAAAGGCGAAAGGTGAAAGGTGAAAGGCGTAAGGCGAAAGGCAAAAGGCGAAAGGCGAAAGGCGAAAGGCTAAAGGCGAAAGGGGAAAGGCGAAAGGCGAAAGGCGAAAGGCGGAAGGTGAAAGGCGTAAGGCGAAAGGCGAAAGGCGAAAGGCGAAAGGCGTAAGGTGAAAGGCGAAAGGCGAAAGGCGAAAGGCGAAAGGCGAAAGGCGAAAGGCGAAAGGCGAAAAGCGGAAGGCAAAAGGAAAAACGATTTTCAAAACATGAAATGAAAATGGAGAAATTTAAAATGCCTAAAGCAAAAGAAAAAACGATATTCAAAAGATAAGATACAAAAGTTGAAATTGAAAATGCGAAATGGAAAATTCGAAATTATAAATTCGTATTTCAAAATCCTAAAGGCGAAATGCGAAAGACGAAAGGCGAAGGGCGAAAGTCGAAAGGCGAAAGGCGAAAGGCAAAAGGCGAAAGGCGAAAGGCGAAAGGCGAAAGGTGAAAGGCGAAAGGCGAAAGGCGAAAGGCGAAAGGCGAAAGGCGAAAGGCGAAAGGCGGAAGGCGAAAGGCGAAAGGCTGAAGGTGAAAGGCGAAAGGCGAAAGGCGAAAGGCGAAAGGCGAAAGGCGAAAGGCGAAAGGCGGAAGGCGAAAGGCGAAAGGCGAAAGGTGAAGGGCGAGAGGCAAAAGTCAAAATGCCTAAGGCAAAAGGTAAAACGATTTTCAAAGGAAAATGGAGAAAGATAAATGCCTAAAGCAAAAGAAAAAACGATATTCAAAAGATAATATACAAAAGTTGAAATTGAAAATGCGAAATGGAAAATTCGAAATTATAAATTCGTATTTCAAAATCCTAAAGGCGAAATGCGAAAGACGAAAGGCGAAGGGCGAAAGTCGAAAGGCGAAAGGTGAAAGGCAAAAGGCGAAAGGCGAAAGGCGAAAGGCGAAAGGTGAAAGGCGAAAGGCGAAAGGCGAAAGGCGAAAGGCGAAAGGCGAAAGGCGAAAGGCGAAAGGCGAAAGGCGGAAGGCGAAAGGCGAATGGCTGAAGGTGAAAGGCGAAAGGCGAAAGGCGAAAGGCGAAAGGCGAAAGGCGAAAGGCGAAAGGCGAAAGGCGAAAGGCGAAAGGCGGAAGGCGAAAGGCGAAAGGCGAAAGGTGAAGGGCGAGAGGCAAAATTCAAAATGCCTAAGGCAAAAGGAAAAACGATTTTCAAAACATGAAATAAAAATGGAGAAATTTAAAATGCCTAAAGCAAAAGAAGAAACGATATTCAAAAGATAAAATACAAAAGTTGAAATTGAAAATGCGAAATGGAAAATTCGAAATTATAAATTCGTATTTCAAAAGGCTAAAGGCGAAATGCGAAAGGGGAAAGACGAAAGGCGAAGGGCGATTGTCGAAAGGCGAAAGGCGAAAGGCGAATGGCGAAAGGCGAAAGGCGAAAGGCGAAAGGCGAAAGGCGAAAGGCGAAAGGCGAAAGGCGAAAGGCGAAAGGCGAAAGGCGAAAGGCGAAAGGCGAAAGGCGAAAGGCGAAAGGCGAAAGGTAAAAGGCGAAAGGCGAAAGGCGAAAGGCGAAAGGCGAAAGGCGAAAGGCGAAAGGCGGAAGGCGAAAGGCGAAAGGCGAAAAGCGGAAGGCGAAGGGCGAAAGTCGAAAGGCGAAAGGCGAAAGGCGAAAGGCGAAAGGCGAAAGGCGAAAGGCGAAAGGTGAAAGGCGAAAGGCGAAAGGCGAAAGGCGAAAGGCGAAAGGCGAAAGGCGAAAGGCGAAAGGCGAAAGGCGAAAGGCGAAAGGCGAAAGGCGAAAGGCGAAAGGCGAAAGGCGAAAGGCGAAAGGCGAAAGGCAAAAGGCGAAAGGCGAAAGGCGAAAGGCGAAAGGCGAAAGGCGAAAGGCGAAAGGCGGAAGGCGAAAGGCGAAAGGCGAAAAGCGGAAGGCGAAGGGCGAAAGTCGAAAGGCGAAAGGTGAAAGGCAAAAGGCGAAAGGCGAAAGGCGAAAGGCGAAAGGTGAAAGGCGAAAGGCGAAAGGCGAAAGGCGAAAGGCGAAAGGCGAAAGGCGAAAGGCGAAAGGCGGAAGGCGAAAGGCGAATGGCTGAAGGTGAAAGGCGAAAGGCGAAAGGCGAAAGGCGAAAGGCGAAAGGCGAAAGGCGAAAGGCGAAAGGCGAAAGGCGGAAGGCGAAAGGCGAAAGGCGAAAGGTGAAGGGCGAGAGGCAAAAGTCAAAATGCCTAAGGCAAAAGGAAAAACGATTTTCAAAACATGAAATAAAAATGGAGAAATTTAAAATGCCTAAAGCAAAAGAAGAAACGATATTCAAAAGATAAAATACAAAAGTTGAAATTGAAAATGCGAAATGGAAAATTCGAAATTATAAATTCGTATTTCAAAAGGCTAAAGGCGAAATGCGAAAGGGGAAAGACGAAAGGCGAAGGGCGATTGTCGAAAGGCGAAAGGCGAAAGGCGAATGGCGAAAGGCGAAAGGCGAAAGGCGAAAGGCGAAAGGCGAAAGGCGAAAGGCGAAAGGCGAAAGGCGAAAGGCGAAAGGCGAAAGGCGAAAGGCGAAAGGCGAAAGGCGAAAGGCAAAAGGCGAAAGGCGAAAGGCGAAAGGCGAAAGGCGAAAGGCGAAAGGCGAAAGGCGGAAGGCGAAAGGCGAAAGGCGAAAAGCGGAAGGCGAAGGGCGAAAGTCGAAAGGCGAAAGGCGAAAGGCGAAAGGCGAAAGGCGAAAGGCGAAAGGCGAAAGGCGAAAGGGGAAAGGCGAAAGACGGAAGGTGAAAGGCGTAAGTCGAAAGGCGAAAGGCGAAAGGCGAAGGGCGTGAGGCAAAAGTCAAAATGCCTAAGGCAAAAGGAAAAACGATTTTCAAATGAAAATGGAGAAATTTAAAATGCCTAAAGCAAAAGAAAAAACGATATTCAAAATATAATATACAAAAGTTGAAATTGAAAATGCGAAATGGAAAATTCGAAATTATAAATTCGTATTTCAAAATGCTAAAGGCGAAATGCGAAAGGCGAAAGACGAAAGGCGAAGGGCGAAAGTCGAAAGGCGAAAGGCGAAAGGCAAAAGGCGAAAGGCGAAAGGCGAAAGGTGAAAGGCGAAAGGCGAAAGGCGAAAGGCGAAAGGCGAAAGGCGAAAGGCGAAAGGCGAAAGGCGAAAGGCGGAAGGCGAAAGGCGAAAGGCGGAAGGTGAAAGGCGAAAGGCGAAAGGCGAAAGGCGAAAGGCGAAAGGCGAAAGGCGAAAGGCGAAAGGCGAAAGGCGAAAGGCGAAAGGCGAAAGGCGAAAGGCGAAAGGCGGAAGGCGAAAGGCGAAAGGCGAAAGGTGAAGGGCGAGAGGCAAAAGTCAAAATGCCTAAGGCAAAAGGAAAAACGATTTTCAAAACATGAAATAAAAATGGAGAAATTTAAAATGCCTAAAGCAAAAGAAGAAACGATATTCAAAAGATAAAATACAAAAGTTGAAATTGAAAATGCGAAATGGAAAATTCGAAATTATAATTTCGTATTTCAAAAGGCTAAAGGCGAAATGCGAAAGGCGAAAGACGAAAGGCGAAGGGCGATTGTCGAAAGGCGAATGGCGAAAGGTGAAAGGCGAAAGGCGAAATGCGAAAGGCGAAAGGCGAATGGCGAAAGGCGAAAGGCGAAAGGCGAAAGGCGAAAGGCGAAAGGCGAAAGGCGAAAGGCGAAAGGCGAAAGGCAAAAGGCGAAAGGCGAAAGGCGAAAGGCGAAAGGCGAAAGGCGGAAGGCGAAAGGCGAAAGGCGAAAGGCGAAAAGCGGAAGGCAAAAGGAAAAATGATTTTCAAAACATGAAATGAAAATGGAGAAATTTAAAATGCCTAAAGCAAAAGAAAAAACGATATTCAAAAGATAAAATACAAAAGTTGAAATTGAAAATGCGAAATGGAAAATTCGAAATTATAAATTTGTATTTCAAAATGCTAAAGGCGAATTGCGAAAGGCGAAAGACGAAAGGCGAAGGGCGAAAGTCGAAAGGCGAAACGCGAAATGCAAAAGGCGAAAGGCGAAAGGGGAAAGGCGAAAGGCGAAAGGCGGAAGGCGAAAGGGGAAAGGCGAAAGGCGAAAGGCGAAAGGCGAAAGGCGAAAGGCGAAAGGCGAAAGGCGAAAGGCGAAAGGCGAAAGGCGAAAGGCGAAAGGCGAAAGGCGAAAGGCGAAAGGCGAAAGGCGAAAGGCGAAAGGCGAAAGGCGAAAGGCGAAAGGCGAAAGGGGAAAGGCGAAAGGCGAAAGGCGAAAGGCGGAAGGCGAAAGGGGAAAGGCGAAAGGCGAAAGGGGAAAGGCGAAAGGCGAAAGGCGAAAGGCGGAAGGTGAAAGGCGTAAGGCGAAAGGCGAAAGGCGAAAGGCGAAAGGCGAAAGGGGAAAGGCGAAAGGCGAAAGACGGAAGGTGAAAGGCGTAAGGCGGAAGGCGAAAGGCGAAAGGCGAAAGGCGAAAGGCGAAGGGCGTGAGGCAAAAGTCAAAATGCCTAAGGCAAAAGGAAAAACGATTTTCAAATGAAAATGGAGAAATTTAAAATGCCTAAAGCAAAAGAAAAAACGATATTCAAAAGATAATATACAAAAGTTGAAATTGAAAATGCGAAATGGAATATTCGAAATTATAAATTCGTATTTCAAAATGCTAAAGGCGAAATGCGAAAGGCGAAAGACGAAAGGCGAAGGGCGAAAGTCGAAAGGCGAAAGGCGAAAGGCAAAAGGCGAAAGGCGAAAGGCGAAAGGTGAAAGGCGAAAAGCGAAAGGCGAAAGGCGAAAGGCGAAAGGCGAAAGGCGAAAGGCGAAAGGCGAAAGGCGAAAGGCGGAAGGTGAAAGGAGAAAGCCGAAAGACGAAAGGCGAAAGGCGAAAGGCGAAAGGCGAAAGGCGAAAGGCGAAAGGCGAAAGGCGAAAGGCGAAAGGCGAAAGGCGAAAGGCGGAAGGCGAAAGGCGAAAGGTGAAGGGCGAGAGGCAAAAGTCAAAATGCCTAAGGCAAAAGGAAAAACGATTTTCAAAACATGAAATAAAAATGGAGAAATTTAAAATGCCTAAAGCAAAAGAAGAAACGATATTCAAAAGATAAAATACAAAAGTTGAAATTGAAAATGCGAAATGGAAAATTCGAAATTATAAATTCGTATTACAAAACGCTAAAGGCGAAATGCGAAAGGCGAAAGACGAAAGGCGAAGGGCGATTGTCGAAAGGCGAATGGCGAAAGGCGAAAGGCGAAAGGCGAAAGGCGAAATGCGAAAGGCGAAAGGCGAAAGGCGAAAGGCGAAAGGCGAAAGGCGAAAGGCGAAAGGCGAAAGGCGAAAGGCAAAAGGCGAAAGGCGAAAGGCGAAAGGCGAAAGGCGAAAGGTGGAAGGCGAAAGGCGAAAGGCGAGAAGCGGAAGCCAAAAGGAAAAATGATTTTCAAAACATGAAATGAAAATGGAGAAATTTAAAATGCCTAAAGCAAAAGAAAAAACGATATTCAAAAGATAAAATACAAAAGTTGAAATTGAAAATGCGAAATGGAAAATTTGAAATTATAAATTTGTATTTCAAAATGCTAAAGGCGAATTGCGAAAGGCGAAAGACGAAAGGCGAAGGGCGAAAGTCGAAAGGCGAAACGCGAAATGCAAAAGGCGAAAGGGGAAAGGCGAAAGGCGACAAGCGAAAGGCGGAAGGCGAAACGGGAAAGGCGAAAGGCGAAAGGCGAAAGGCGAAAGGGGAAAGGCGAAAGGCGAAAGGCGAAAGGCGGAAGGCGAAAGGGGAAAGGCGAAAGGCGAAAGGCGAAAGGCGAAAGGCGAAAGGCGAAAGGCGAAAGGCGAAAGGCGAAAGGCGAAAGGCGAAAGGCGAAAGGCGGAAGGCGAAAGGCGAAAGGCGTAAGGCGAAAGGCCAAAGGCGAAAGGCGAAAGCCGAAAGGCGAAAGGCGAAAGGCGAAAGGCGAAAGGCGAAAGGCGAAAGGCGAAAGGCGAAAGGCGAAAGGCGAAAGGCGAAAGGCGAAAGGCGAAAGGCGAAAGGCGGAAGGTGAAAGGCGTAAGGCGAAAGGCAAAAGGCGAAAGGCGAAAGGCGAAAGGCTAAAGGCGAAAGGCGATAGGCGTAAGGCGAAAGGTGAAAGGCGAAAGGCGAAAGGCGAAAGGCGAAATGCGAAAGGCGAAAGGCGAAAGGCGAAAGGCGAAAGGCGAAAGGCGAAAGGCGAAAGGCGAAAGGCAAAAGGCGAAAGGGGAAAGGCGAAAGGCGAAAGGCGGAAGGTGAAAAGCGTAAGGCGAAAGGCGAAAGGCGAAAGGCGAAAGGCGGAAAGTGAAAGGCGAAAGGCGAAAGGCGAAAGGCGAAAGGCGAAAGGCGAAAGGCGAAAGGCGAAAGGCGAAAGGCGAAAGGCGAAAGGCGAAAGGCGAAAAGCCAAAGCGAAAGGCGAAAAGCGGAAGGCGAAAGGCGAAAGGCGAAAGGCGAAAGGCGAAAGGCGAAAGGCGACAGGCGAAAGGCGAAAGGCGAAAGGCGAAAGGCGAAAAGCGGAAGGCAAAAGGAAAAACGATTTTCAAAACATGAAATGAAAATGGAGAAATTTAAAATGCTTAAAGCAAAAGAAAAACGATATTCAAAAGATAAAATACAAAAGTTGAAATTGAAAATGCGAAATGGAAAATTCGAAATTATAAATTTGTATTTCAAAATGCTAAAGGCGAATTGCGAAAGGCGAAAGACGAAAGGCGAAGGGCGAAAGTCGAAAGGCGATAGGCGAAATGCAAAAGGCGAAAGGCGAAAGGTGAAAGGCGAAAGGCGAAAGGTGAAAGGCGAAAGGCGAAAGGCGAAAGACGAAAGGCGAAAGGCGAAAGGCGAAAGGCGAAAGGCGAAAGGCGAAAGGCGAAAGGCGAAAGGCGAAAGGCGAAAGGCGAAAGGCGAAAGGCGAAAGGCGAAAGGCGAAAGGAGAAAGGCGAAAGGCGAAAGGCGAGAGGCGAAAGGCGAAAGGCGAAAGCCGAAAGGCGAAAAGCGGAAGGCGAAAGGCGAAAGGCGATAGGCGAAAGGCGAAAGGCGAAGGGCGAAAGCCGAAAGGCGAAAAGCGGAAGGCGAAAGGCGAAAGGCGATAGGCGAAAGGCGAAAGGCGAAGGGCGTGAGGCAAAAGTCAAAATGCCTAAGGCAAAAGGAAAAACGATTTTCAAATGAAAATGGAGAAATTTAAAATGCCTAAAGCAAAAGAAAAAACGATATTCAAAAGATAATATACAAAAGTTGAAATTGAAAATGCGAAATGGAAAATTCGAAATTATGAATTCGTATTTCAAAATGCTAAAGGCGAAATGCGAAAGGCGAAAGACGAAAGGCGAAAGGCGAAAGGCGGAAAGTGAAAGGCGAAAGGCGAAAGGCGAAAGGCGAAAGGCGAAAGGTGAAAAGCGGAAGGCGATAGGCGAAAGGCGAAAGGCGAAATGAAAATGGAGAAATTTAAAATGCCTAAAGCAAAAGAAAAAACAATATTCAAAAGATAAAATACAAAAGTTGAAATTGAAAATGCGAAATGGAAAATTCGATATTATAAATTCGTATTTC
The DNA here is from genome assembly GCA_963924295.1 of Dioctria rufipes. Taxonomy (NCBI): domain Eukaryota; kingdom Metazoa; phylum Arthropoda; class Insecta; order Diptera; family Asilidae; genus Dioctria; species Dioctria rufipes. The sequence continues at coordinate 239,676 of CAWUPM010001393.1, read as the reverse complement.
AAAATGCTAAAAGCGAAATGCGAAAGGCGAAAGACGAAAGGCGAAGGGCGAAAGTCGAAAGGCAAAACGCGAAAGGCGAAAGGCGAAAGGCGAAAGGTGAAAGGCGAAAGGTGAAAGGCGAAAGGCGAAAGGCGAAAGGCTAAAGGCGAAAGGCGAAAGGCGAAAGGCGAAAGGCGAAAGGCGAAAGGCGAAAGGCGAAAGGCGAGAGGCGGAAGGTGAAAGGCGAAAGGCGAAAGGCGAAAGGCGAAAGGCGAAAGGCGAAAGGCGAATGGCGGAAGGTGAAAGGCGAAAGGCGAAAGGCGAAAGGCGAAAGGCGGAAGGCGAAAGGCGAAAGGCGATAGGCGAAAGGCGAAAGGTGAAAGGCGGAAGGCGAAAGGCGAAAGAGGAAAGGCGAAAGGCGAAAAGTGAAAGGCGAAAGGCGAAAGGCGAAAGGCGAAAGGCGAAAGGCGAAAGGCGAAAGGCGAAAGGCGAAAGGCGAAAGGCGAAAGGCGAAAGGCGAAAGGCGAAAGGCGAAAGGCGAAAGGCGAAAGGCGAAAGGCGAAAGGCGGAAGGTGAAAGGCGAAAGGCGGAAGGTGAAAGGCGAGAGGCGAAAGGCGAAAGGCGAAAGGCGAAAGGCGAAAGGCGAAAGGCGAAAGGCGAAAAGTGAAAGGCGAAAGGCGAAAGGCGAAAGGCGAAAGGCGAAAGGCGAAAGGCGAAAGGCGAAAGGCGAAAGGCGAAAGGCGAAAGGCGAAAGGCGAAAGGCGAAAGGAGAAAGGCGAAAGGCGAAAGGCGAAAGGCGAAAGGCGAAAGGCGAAAGGCGAAAGGCGAAAGGCGAAAGGAGAAAGGCGAAAGGCGAAAGGCGAAAGGAGAAAGGCGAAAGGCGAAAGGCGAAGGGCAAAAGTCGAAAGGCGAAAGGCGAAAGGCAAAAGGCGAAAGGCGAAAGGCGAAAGTTGAAAGGCGAAAGGCGAAAGGCGAAAGGTGAAAGGCGAAAGGCGAAAGGCGAAAGTCGAAAGGCGAAAGGCGAAAGACGAAAGGCGAAGGGCGAAGGGCGAAAGTCGAAAGGCGAAAGGCGGAAGGTGAAAGGCGAAATGCGAAAGGCGAAAGACGAAAGGCGAAGGGCGAAAGGCGAAAGGCGGAAGGCGAAAGGCCAAAGGCGAAGGGCGAGAGGCAAAAGTCAAAATGCCTAAGGCAAAATGAAAAACGATTTTCAAAACTAGAAATAAAAATGGAGAAATTTAAAATGCCTAAAGCAAAAGAAAAAACGATATTCAAAAGATTAAATACTAAAGTTGAAATTGAAAATTAGAAATTAGAAATTTGTATTTCAAAATGGTAAAGGCGAAATGCGAAAGGCGAAATGCGAAAGGCGAAAGACGAAAGGCGAAGGGCGAAAGTCGAAAGGCGAAAGGCGAAAGGCAAAAGGCGAAAGGCGAAAGGCGAAAGTTGAAAGGCGAAAGGCGAAAGGCGAAAGGTGAAAGGCGAAAGGCGAAAGGCGAAAGGCGAAAGGCGAAAGGCGAAAGGCGAAAGGCGAAAGGCGAAAGGCGAAAGGCGAAAGGACAAAGGCGAAAGGCGAAAGGCGAAAGGCGAAAGGCGAAAGGCGGAAGGCGAAAGGCGAAAGGCGAAAGGCGGAAGGCGAAGGGCGAGAGGCAAAAGTCAAAATGCCTAAGGCAAAATGAAAAACGATTTTCAAAACATGAAATAAAAATGGAGAAATTTAAAATGCCTAAAGCAAAAGAAAAAGCGATATTCAAAAGATAAAATACTAAAGTTGAAATTGAAAATGCGAAATGGAAAATTAGAAATTAGAAATTTGTATTTCAAAATGCTAAAGGCGAAATGCGAAAGGCGAAAGGCGAAAGGCGAAGGGCGAAAGTCGAAAGTCGAAAGGCGAAAGGCAAAAGGCGAAAGGCGAAAGGCGAAAGGCGAAAGGTGAAAGGCGAAAGGCGAAAGGCGAAAGGTGAAAGGCGAAAGGCGAAAGGCGAAAGGCGAAAGGCGAAAGGCGAAAGACGAAAGGCGAAAGGAGAAAGGCGGAAGGCGAAAGGCGAAAGGCGAAAGGCGAAAGGTCAAAGGCGAAAGGCGAAAGGCGAAAGGCGAAATGCGAAAGGCGGAAGGTGAAATGCTAAAGGCGAAAGGCGAAAGGCGAAAGGCGAAGGGCGAAAGGCGAAAGGCGAAAGGCGAAAGGCGAAAGGCGAAAGGCGAAAGGCGAAAGGCCGAAGGCGAAAGGCGAAAAGCGAAAAGGCGAAAGGCGAAAGGCGAAAGGCGAAAGTCGAAAGGCGAAAGGCGAAAGGCGAAAGGCGAAAGGCGAAAGGCGAAAGGCGAAAGGCGAAAGGCGAAAGGCGAAAGGTGAAAGGCGAAAGGCGAAAGGCGAAATGCAAAAGGCGAAAGGCGATAGGCGAAAGGCGAAAGGCGAAAGGCGAAAGGCGAAAGGCGAAAGGCGAAAGGCGAAAGGCGAAAGGCGAAAGGCGAAAGGCGAAAGGCGAAAGGCGAAAGGCGAAAGGTGAAAGGCGAAAGGCGAAAGGTGAAAGGCGAAAGCGAAAGGCGAAATGCGAAAGGCGAAAGGCGAAAGGCGAAAGGCGAAAGGCGAAAGGCGAAAGGCGAAAGGCGAAAGGCGAAAGGCGAAACGGGAAAGGCGAAAGGCGAAAGGCGGAAGGTGAAAGGCGAAAGGCGAAAGGCGAAAGGCGAAAGGCGAAAGGCGAAAGGCGAAAGGCGAAAGGCGAAAGGCGAAAGGCGAAAGGCGAAAGGCGAAAGGCGAAAGGCGAAAGGCGAAAGGCGAAAGGCGACAGGCGAAAGGCGAAAGGCGAAAGGCGAAAGGCGAAAGGCGAAATGCGAAAAGCGGAAGGCAAAAGGAAAAACGATTTTCTAAACGTGAAATGAAAATGGAGAAATTTAAAATGCCTAAAGCAAAAGAAAAAACGATATTCAAAAGATAAAATACAAAAGTTGAAATTGAAAATACGAAATGGAAAATTCGAAATTATAAATTTGTATTTCAAAATGCTAAAGGCGTATTACGAAAGACGAAAGGCGGAGGACGAAAGTCGAAAGGCGAAAGGCGAAATGCAAAAGGCGAAAGGCGAAAGGCGAAAGGTGAAAGGCGAAAGGCGAAAGGTGAAAGGCGAAAGGCGAAAAGCGAAAGGCGAAAGGCGAAAGGCGAAAGGCGAAAGGCGAAAGACGAAAGGCGAAAGGCGAAAGGCGAAAGGCGAAAGGCGAAAGGCGAAAGGCGAAAGGCGAAAGGCGAAAGGCGAAAGGCGAAAGGCGAAAGGCGAAAGGCGAAAGGCGAAAGGCGAAAGGCGAAAGGGGAAAGGCGAAAGGCGAAAGGCGAAAGGCGGATGGTGAAAGGCGTAAGGCGAAAGGCGAAAGGCGAAAGGCGAAAGGCGAAAGGCGAAACGCGAAAGGCGGAAGGCGAAAGGCGAAAGGCGAAAGGCGAAAGGCGAAAGGCGAAAGGCGAAAGGCGAAAGGCGAAAGGCGAAAGGCGAAAGGCGAAAGGCGAAAGGCGAAAGGCGAAAGGCGAAAGGCGAAAGGCGAAAGGCGAAAGGCGAATGGCGAAAGGCGAAAGGCGAATGGCGAAAGGCGAAAGGCGAAAGGCGAATGGCGAAAGGCGAAAGGCGAAAGGCGAAAGGCGAAAGGCGAATGGCGAAAGGCGAAAGGCGAATGGCGAAAGGCGAAAGGCGAAAGGCGAAAGGCGAAAGGCGGAAGGTGAAAGGCGAAAGGCGAAAGGCGAAAGGCGAAAAGCGGAAGGCAAAAGGAAAAACGATTTTCTAAACATGAAATGAAAATGGAGAAATTTAAAATGCCTAAAGCAAAAGAAAAAACGATATTCAAAAGATAAAATACAAAATTTGAAATTGAAAATACGAAATGGAAAAGTCGAAATTATAAATTTGTATTTCAAAATGCTAAAGGCGAAATGCGAAAGGCGAAGGGCGAAAGTCGAAAGGCGAAAGGCGAAAGGCAAAAGGCGAAAGGCGAAAGGCGAAAGTTGAAAGGCGAAAGGCGAAAGGCGAAAGGTGAAAGGCGAAAGGCGAAAGGCGAAAGGCGAAAGTCGAAAGGCGAAAGGCGAAGGGCGAGAGGCAAAAGTCAAAATGCCTAAGGCAAAAGGAAAAACGATTTTCAAATGAAAATGGAGAAATTTAAAATGCCTAAAGCAAAAGAAGAAACGATATTCAAAAGATAATATACAAAAGTTGAAATTGAAAATGCGAAATGGAAAATTCGAAATTATAAATTCGTATTTCAAAATGCTAAAGGCGAAATGCGAAAGGCGAAAGACGAAAGGCGAAGGCCGAAAGTCGAAAGGTGAAAGGCGAAAGGCAAAAGGCGAAAGGCGAAAGGCGAATGGAGAAAGCGAAACGCGAAAGGCGAAAGACGAAAGGTGAAAGGCGAAAGGCGAATGGCGAAAGGTGAAAGGCGAAAGGCGAAAGGCGAAAGGCGAAAGGCGAAAGGCGAAAGGCGAAAGGCGGAAGGCGAATGGCGAAAGGCGAAAGGCGAAAGGCGAAAGGCGAAAGGCGAATGGCGAAAGGCGAAAGGCGAATGGCGAAAGGCGAAAGGCGAAAGGCGAAAGGCGGAAGGTGAAAGGCGAAAGGCGAACGGCGAAAGGCGAAAAGCGGAAGGCAAAAGGAAAAACGATTTTCTAAACATGAAATGAAAATGGAGAAATTTAAAATGCCTAAAGCAAAAGAAAAAACGATATTCAAAAGATAAAATACAAAAGTTGAAATTGAAAATACGAAATGGAAAAGTCGAAATTATAAATTTGTATTTCAAAATGCTAAAGGCGAAATGCGAAAGGCGAAAGGCGAAGGGCGAAAGTCGAAAGGCGAAAGGCGAAAGGCAAAAGGCGAAAGGCGAAAGGCGAAAGTTGAAAGGCGAAAGGCGAAAGGCGAAAGGTGAAAGGCGAAAGGCGATAGGCGAAAGGCGAAAGTCGAAAGCGAAAGGCGAAAGGCGAAAGACGAAAGGCGAAGGGCGAAAGTCGAAAGGCGAAAGGCGGAAGGTGAAAGGCGAAATGCGAAAGGCGAAAGACGAAAGGCGAAGGGCGAAAGGCGAAAGGCGGAAGGCGAAAGGCCAAAGGCGAAGGTCGAGAGGCAAAAGTCAAAATGCCTAAGGCAAAATGAAAAACGATTTTCAAAACTAGAAATAAAAATGGAGAAATTTAAAATGCCTAAAGCAAAAGGAAAAACGATATTCAAAAGATAAAATACTAAAGTTGAAATTGAAAATGCGAAATGGAAAATTATAAATTATAAATTTGTATTTCAAAATGGTAAAGGCGAAATGCGAAAGGCGAAAGACGAAAGGCGAAGGGCGAAAGTCGAAAGGCGAAAGGCGAAAGGCGAAAGGCGAAAGGCGAAAGGAGAAAGGCGAAAGGCGAAAGGCGAAAGGCGAAAGGCGAAAGGCGAAAGGCGAAAGGCGGAAGGCGAAAGGCGAAAGGCGAAAGGCGGAAGGCGAAGGGCGAGAGGCAAAAGTCAAAATTCCTAAGGCAAAATGAAAAACGATTTTCAAAACATGAAATAAAAATGGAGGAATTTAAAATGCCTAAAGCAAAAGAAAAAACGATATTCAAAACATAAAATACTAAAGTTGAAATTGAAAATGCGAAACGGAAAATTAGAAATTAGAAATTTGTATTTCAAAATGCTAAAGGCGAAATGCGAAAGGCGAAAGGCGAAAGGCGAAGGGCGAAAGTCGAAAGGCGAAAGGCGAAAGGCAAAAGGCGAAAGGCGAAAGGCGAAAGGCGAAAGGTGAAAGGCGAAAGGCGAAAGGCGAAAGGCGAAAGGAGAAAGGCGAAAGGCGAAAGGCGAAAGGCGAAAGTTGAAAGGCGAAAGGCGAAAGGCGAAAGGTGAAAGGCGAAAGGCGAAAGGCGAAAGGCGAAAGGCGAAAGGCGAAAGGCGAAAGGCGAAAGGAGAAAGGCGAAAGGCGAAAGGCGAAAGGCGAAAGGCGGAAGGCGAAAGGCGAAAGGCGAAAGGCGGAAGGCGAAGGGCGAGAGGCAAAAGTCAAAATGCCTAAGGCAAAATGAAAAACGATTTTCAAAACATGAAATAAAAATGGAGGAATTTAAAATGCCTAAAGCAAAAGAAAAAACGATATTCAAAAGATAAAATACTAAAGTTGAAATTGAAAATGCGAAACGGAAAATTAGAAATTAGAAATTTGTATTTCAAAATGCTAAAGGCGAAATGCGAAAGGCGAAAGGCGAAAGGCGAAGGGCGAAAGTCGAAAGGCGAAAGGCGAAAGGCAAAAGGCGAAAGGCGAAAGGCGAAAGGCGAAAGGTGAAAGGCGAAAGGCGAAAGGCGAAAGGTGAAAGGCGAAAGGCGAAAGGCGAAAGGCGAAAGGCGAAAGGCGAAAGGCGAAAGGCGAAAGGCGAAAGGCGAAAGGCGAAAGACGAAAGGCGAAAGGAGAAAGGCGGAAGGCGAAAGGCGAAAGGCGAAATGCGAAAGGTGAAAGGCGAAAGGCGAAAGGCGAAAGGCGAAATGCGAAAGGCGGAAGGTGAAATGCTAAAGGCGAAAGGCGATAGGCGAAAGGCGAAGGGCGAAAGGCGAAAGGCGAAAGGCGAAAGGCGAAAGGCCAAAGGCGAAAGGCGAAAAGCGAAAAGGCGAAAGGCGAAAGGCGAAAGGCGAAAGGCGAAAGTCGAAAGGCGAAAGGCGAAAGGCGAAAGGCGAAAGGCGAAAGGCGAAAGGCGAAAGGTGAAAGGCGAAAGGTGAAAGGCGAAAGGCGAAAGGCGAAATGCAAAAGGCGAAAGGCGAAAGGCGAAAGGCGAAAGGCGAAAGGCGAAAGGCGAAAGGCGAAAGGCGAAAGGCGAAAGGCGAAAGGCGAAAGGCGAAAGGCGAAAGGCGAAAGGCGAAAGGCGAAAGGCGAAAGGCGAAAGGCGAAAGGCGAAAGGCGAAAGACGAAAGGCGAAAGGAGAAAGGCGAAAGGCGAAAGGCGAAAGGCGAAAGGCGAAAGGTGAAAGGCGAAAGGCGAAAGGCGAAAGGCGAAAGGCGAAGGGCGAGAGGCGAAAGGTGAAAGGCGAAAGGCGAAAGGCGAAAGGCGAAAGGTGAAAGGCGAAAGGCGAAAGGCGAAAGGCGAAAGGCGAAAGGCGAAAGGCGAAAGGCGAAAGGCGAAAGACGAAAGGCGAAAGGAGAAAGGCGAAAGGCGAAAGGCGAAAGGCGAAAGGCGAAAGGTGAAAGGCGAAAGGCGAAAGGCGAAAGGCGAAAGGCGAAGGGCGAGAGGCAAAAGTCAAAATGCCTAAGGCAAAATGAAAAACGATTTTCAAAACATGAAATAAAAATCGAGAAATTTAAAATGCCTAAAGCAAAAGAAAAAACGATATTCAAAAGATAAAATACTAAAGTTGAAATTGAAAATGCGAAATGGAAAATTAGAAATTAGAAATTTGTGTTTCAAAATGCTAAAGGCGAAATGCGAAAGGCGAAAGGCGAAAGGCGAAGGGCGAAAGTCGAAAGGCGAAAGGCGAAAGGCAAAAGGCGAAAGGCGAAAGGCGAAAGGCGAAAGGTGAAAGGCGAAAGGCGAAAGGCGAAAGGTGAAAGGCGAAAGGCGAAAGGCGAAAGGCGAAAGGCGAAAGGCGAAAGGCGAAAGGCGAAAGGCGAAAGGCGAAAGGCGAAAGACGAAAGGCGAAAGGAGAAAGGCGGAAGGCGAAAGGCGAAAGGCGAAATGCGAAAGGTGAAAGGCGAAAGGCGAAAGGCGAAAGGCGAAATGCGAAAGGCGGAAGGTGAAATGCTAAAGGCGAAAGGCGATAGGCGAAAGGCGAAGGGCGAAAGGCGAAAGGCGAAAGGCGAAAGGCGAAAGGCCAAAGGCGAAAGGCGAAAAGCGAAAAGGCGAAAGGCGAAAGGCGAAAGGCGAAAGGCGAAAGTCGAAAGGCGAAAGGCGAAAGGCGAAAGGCGAAAGGCGAAAGGCGAAAGGCGAAAGGTGAAAGGCGAAAGGTGAAAGGCGAAAGGCGAAAGGCGAAATGCAAAAGGCGAAAGGCGAAAGGCGAAAGGCGAAAGGCGAAAGGCGAAAGGCGAAAGGCGAAAGGCGAAAGGCGAAAGGCGAAAGGCGAAAGGCGAAAGGCGAAAGGCGAAAGGCGAAAGGCGAAAGGCGAAAGGCGAAAGGTGAAAGGCGAAAGGCGAAAGGTGAAAGGCGAAAGGCGAAAGCTAAAGGCGAAATGCGAAAGGCGAAAGGTGAAAGGCGAAAGGCGAAAGGCGAAAGGCGAAAGGCGAAAGGCGAAAGGCGAAAGGCGAAAGGCGAAAGGCGAAAGGCGAAAGGCGAAACGGGAAAGGCGAAAGGCGAAAGGCGGAAGGTGAAAGGCGAAAGGCGAAAGGCGAAAGGCGAAAGGCGAAAGGCGAAAGGCGAAAGGCGAAAGGCGAAAGGCGAAAGGCGAAAGGCGAAAGGCGAAAGGCGAAAGGCGAAAGGCGAAAGGCGACAGGCGAAAGGCGAAAGGCGAAAGGCGAAAGGCGAAAAGCGGAAGGCAAAATGAAAAACGATTTTCTAAACGTGAAATGAAAATTAAGAAATTTAAAATGCCTAAAGCAAAAGAAAAAACGATATTCAAAAGATAAAATACAAAAGTTGAAATTGAAAATACGAAATGGAAAATTCGAAATTATAAATTTGTATTTCAAAATGCTAAAGGCGTATTGCGAAAGACGAAAGGCGAAGGACGAAAGTCGAAAGGCGAAAGGCGAAATGCAAAAGGCGAAAGGCGAAAGGCGAAAGGCGAAAGGCGAAAGGCGAAAGGCGAAAGGCAAAAGTCGAAAGGCGAAAGGCGAAAGGCGAAAGGTGAAAGGCGAAAGGCGAAAGGCGAAAGGTGAAAGGCGAAAGGCGAAAGGCGAAAGGCGAAAGGCGAAAGGCGAAAGGCGAAAGGCGAAAGGCGAAAGGCGAAAGACGAAAGGCGAAAGGAGAAAGGCGAAAGGCGAAAGGCGAAAGGCGAAAGGCGAAAGGTGAAAGGCGAAAGGTGAAAGGCGAAAGGTGAAAGGCGAAAGGCGAAAGGCGAAATGCAAAAGGCGAAAGGCGAAAGGCGAAAGGCGAAAGGCGAAAGGCGAAAGGCAAAAGTCGAAAGGCGAAAGGCGAAAGGCGAAAGGTGAAAGGCGAAAGGCGAAAGGCGAAAGGTGAAAGGCGAAAGGCGAAAGGCGAAAGGCGAAAGGCGAAAGGCGAAAGGCGAAAGGCGAAAGGCGAAAGACGAAAGGCGAAAGGAGAAAGGCGAAAGGCGAAAGGCGAAAGGCGAAAGGCGAAAGGTGAAAGGCGAAAGGCGAAAGGCGAAAGGCGAAAGGCGAAGGGCGAGAGGCAAAAGTCAAAATGCCTAAGGCAAAATGAAAAACGATTTTCAAAACATGAAATAAAAATCGAGAAATTTAAAATGCCTAAAGCAAAAGAAAAAACGATATTCAAAAGATAAAATACTAAAGTTGAAATTGAAAATGCGAAATGGAAAATTAGAAATTAGAAATTTGTGTTTCAAAATGCTAAAGGCGAAATGCGAAAGGCGAAAGGCGAAAGGCGAAGGGCGAAAGTCGAAAGGCGAAAGGCGAAAGGCAAAAGGCGAAAGGCGAAAGGCGAAAGGCGAAAGGTGAAAGGCGAAAGGCGAAAGGCGAAAGGTGAAAGGCGAAAGGCGAAAGGCGAAAGGCGAAAGGCGAAAGGCGAAAGGCGAAAGGCGAAAGGCGAAAGGCGAAAGGCGAAAGACGAAAGGCGAAAGGAGAAAGGCGGAAGGCGAAAGGCGAAAGGCGAAATGCGAAAGGTGAAAGGCGAAAGGCGAAAGGCGAAAGGCGAAATGCGAAAGGCGGAAGGTGAAATGCTAAAGGCGAAAGGCGATAGGCGAAAGGCGAAGGGCGAAAGGCGAAAGGCGAAAGGCGAAAGGCGAAAGGCCAAAGGCGAAAGGCGAAAAGCGAAAAGGCGAAAGGCGAAAGGCGAAAGGCGAAAGGCGAAAGTCGAAAGGCGAAAGGCGAAAGGCGAAAGGCGAAAGGCGAAAGGCGAAAGGCGAAAGGTGAAAGGCGAAAGGTGAAAGGCGAAAGGCGAAAGGCGAAATGCAAAAGGCGAAAGGCGAAAGGCGAAAGGCGAAAGGCGAAAGGCGAAAGGCGAAAGGCGAAAGGCGAAAGGCGAAAGGCGAAAGGCGAAAGGCGAAAGGCGAAAGGCGAAAGGCGAAAGGCGAAAGGCGAAAGGCGAAAGGTGAAAGGCGAAAGGCGAAAGGTGAAAGGCGAAAGGCGAAAGCTAAAGGCGAAATGCGAAAGGCGAAAGGTGAAAGGCGAAAGGCGAAAGGCGAAAGGCGAAAGGCGAAAGGCGAAAGGCGAAAGGCGAAAGGCGAAAGGCGAAAGGCGAAAGGCGAAACGGGAAAGGCGAAAGGCGAAAGGCGGAAGGTGAAAGGCGAAAGGCGAAAGGCGAAAGGCGAAAGGCGAAAGGCGAAAGGCGAAAGGCGAAAGGCGAAAGGCGAAAGGCGAAAGGCGAAAGGCGAAAGGCGAAAGGCGAAAGGCGAAAGGCGACAGGCGAAAGGCGAAAGGCGAAAGGCGAAAGGCGAAAAGCGGAAGGCAAAATGAAAAACGATTTTCTAAACGTGAAATGAAAATTAAGAAATTTAAAATGCCTAAAGCAAAAGAAAAAACGATATTCAAAAGATAAAATACAAAAGTTGAAATTGAAAATACGAAATGGAAAATTCGAAATTATAAATTTGTATTTCAAAATGCTAAAGGCGTATTGCGAAAGACGAAAGGCGAAGGACGAAAGTCGAAAGGCGAAAGGCGAAATGCAAAAGGCGAAAGGCGAAAGGCGAAAGGTGAAAGGCGAAAGGCGAAAGGTGAAAGGCGAAAGGCGAAAAGCGAAAGGCGAAAGGCGAAAGGCGAAAGGCGAAAGGCGAAAGGCGAAAGGCGAAAGGCGAAAGGCGAAAGGCGAAAGGCGAAAGGCGAAAGGCGAAAGGCGAAAGGCGAAAGGCGAAAGGCGAAAGGCGAAAGGCGAAAGGCGAAAGGCGAAAGGCGAAAGGCGAAAGGCGAAAGGCGAAAGGCGAAAGGCGAAAGGCGAAAGGGGAAAGGCGAAAGGCGAAAGGCGAAAGGCGAATGGTGAAAGGCGTAAGGCGAAAGGCGAAAGGCGAAAGGCGAAAGGCGAAAGGCGAAAGGCGAAAGGCGAAAGGCGAAAGGCGAAACGCGAAAGGCGGAAGGCGAAAGGCGAAAGGCGATAGGCGAAAGGCGAAAGGCGAAGGGCGAGAGGCAAAAGTCAAAATGCCTAAGGCAAAAGGAAAAACGATTTTCAAATGAAAATGGAGAAATTTAAAATGCCTAAAGCAAAAGAAGAAACGATATTCAAAAGATAATATACAAAATTTGAAATTGAAAATGCGAAATGGAAAATTCGAAATAATAAATTCGTATTTCAAAATGCTAAAGGCGAAATGCGAAAGGCGAAAGACGAAAGGCGAAGGCCGAAAGTCGAAAGGTGAAAGGCGAAAGGCAAAAGGCGAAAGGCGAAAGGCGAATGGAGAAAGCGAAACGCGAAAGGCGAAAGGCGAAAGACGAAAGGTGAAAGGCGAAAGGCGAAAGGCGAAAGGCGAAAGGTGAAAGGCGAAAGGCGAAAGGCGAAAGGCGAAAGGCGGAAGGTGAAAGGCGAAAGGCGAAAGGCGAAAGGCGAAAGGCGAAAGGCGAAAAGCGGAAGGCAAAAGGAAAAACGATTTTCTAAACATGAAATGAAAATGGAGAAATTTAAAATGCCTAAAGCAAAAGAAAAAACGATATTCAAAAGATAAAATACAAAAGTTGAAATTGAAAATACGAAATGGAAAAGTCGAAATTATAAATTTGTATTTCAAAATGCTAAAGGCGAAATGCGAAAGGCGAAAGGCGAAGGGCGAAAGTCGAAAGGCGAAAGGCGAAAGGCAAAAGGCGAAAGGCGAAAGGCGAAAGGTGAAAGGCGAAAGGCGAAAGGCGAAAGGCGAAAGGCGAAAGGCGAAAGGCGAAAGGCGAAAGGCGAAAGGCGAAAGGCGAAAGGCGAAAGGCGAAAGGCGAAAGGCGAAAGGCGAAAGGCGAAAGGCGAAAGGCGAAAGGCGAAAGGCGAAAGGCGAAAGGCGAAAGGCGAAAGGCGGAAGGTGAAAGGCGAAAGGCGAAAGGCGAAAGGCGAAAGGCGAAAGGCGAAAAGCGGAAGGCAAAAGGAAAAACGATTTTCTAAACATGAAATGAAAATGGAGAAATTTAAAATGCCTAAAGCAAAAGAAAAAACGATATTCAAAAGATAAAATACAAAAGTTGAAATTGAAAATACGAAATGGAAAAGTCGAAATTATAAATTTGTATTTCAAAATGCTAAAGGCGAAATGCGAAAGGCGAAAGGCGAAGGGCGAAAGTCGAAAGGCGAAAGGCGAAAGGCAAAAGGCGAAAGGCGAAAGGCGAAAGTTGAAAGGCGAAAGGCGAAAGGTGAAAGGCGAAAGGCGAAAGGCGAAAGTCGAAAGGCGAAAGGCGAAAGGCGAAAGACGAAAGGCGAAGGGCGAAAGTCGAAAGGCGAAAGGCGGAAGGTGAAAGGCGAAATGCGAAAGGCGAAAGACGAAAGGCGAAGGGCGAAAGGCGAAAGGCGAAAGGCCAAAGGCGAAGGGCGAGAGGCAAAAGTCAAAATGCCTAAGGCAAAATGAAAAACGATTTTCAAAACTAGAAATAAAAATGGAGAAATTTAAAATGCCTAAAGCAAAAGAAAAAACGATATTCAAAAGATAAAATACTAAAGTTGAAATTGAAAATGCGAAATGGAAAATTATAAATTATAAATTTGTATTTCAAAATGGTAAAGGCGAAATGCGAAAGGCGAAAGACGAAAGGCGAAGGGCGAAAGTCGAAAGGCGAAAGGCGAAAGGCAAAAGGCGAAAGGCGAAAGGCGAAAGTTGAAAGGCGAAAGGCGAAAGGTGAAAGGCGAAAGGCGAAAGGCGAAAGGCGAAAGGCGAAAGGCGAAAGGCGAAAGGCGAAAGGCGAAAGGCGAAAGGCGAAAGGAGAAAGGCGAAAGGCGAAACGCGAAAGGCGAAAGGCGAAAGGCGGAAGGCGAAAGGCGAAAGGCGAAAGGCGGAAGGCGAAGTGCGAGAGGCAAAAGTCAAAATGCCTAAGGCAAAATGAAAAACGATTTTCAAAACATGAAATAAAAATGGAGAAATTTAAAATGCCTAAAGCAAAAGAAAAAACGATATTCAAAAGATAAAATACTAAAGTTGAAATTGAAAATGCGAAACGGAAAATTAGAAATTAGAAATTTGTATTTCAAAATGCTAAAGGCGAAATGCGAAAGGCGAAAGGCGAAAGGCGAAAGGCGAAGGGCGAAAGTCGAAAGGCGAAAGGCGAAAGGCAAAAGGCGAAAGGCGAAAGGTGAAAGGCGAAAGGCGAAAGGCGAAAGGTGAAAGGCGAAAGGCGAAAGGCGAAAGGCGAAAGGCGAAAGGCGAAAGACGAAAGGCGAAAGGAGAAAGGCGAAAGGCGAAAGGCGAAAGGCGAAAGGCGAAAGGCGAAAGGTGAAAGGCGAAAGGCGAAAGGCGAAAGGCGAAATGCGAAAGGCGGAAGGTGAAATGCTAAAGGCGAAAGGCGAAAGGCGAAAGGCGAAAGGCGAAGGGCGAAAGGCGAAAGGCGAAAGGCGAAAGGCGAAAGGCGAAAGGCGAAAGGCGAAAGGCGAAAAGCGAAAAGGCGAAAGGCGAAAGGCGAAAGGCGAAAGGCGAAAGGCGAAAGGCGAAAGGCGAAAGGCGAAAGGCGAAAGGCGAAAGGCGAAAGGTGAAAGGCGAAAGGCGAAAGGCGAAATGCAAAAGGCGAAAGGCGAAAGGTGAAAGGCGAAAAGCGAAAGGCGAAAGGCGAAAGGCGAAAGGCGAAAGGCGAAAGGCGAAAGGCGAAAGGCGAAAGGCGAAAGGCGAAAGGCGAAAGGCGAAAGGCGAAAGGCGAAAGGCGAAAGGCGAAAGGTGAAATGCTAAAGGCGAAAGGCGATAGGCGAAAGGCGAAGGGCGAAAGGCGAAAGGCGAAAGGCGAAAGGCGAAAGGCGAAAGGCCAAAGGCGAAACGCGAAAAGCGAAAAGGCGAAAGGCGAAAGGCGAAAGGCGAAAGTCGAAAGGCGAAAGGCGAAAGGCGAAAGGCGAAAGGCGAAAGGCGAAAGGTGAAAGGCGAAAGGTGAAAGGCGAAAGGCGAAAGGCGAAATGCAAAAGGCGAAAGGCGAAAGGCGAAAGGCGAAAGGCGAAAGGTGAAATGCTAAAGGCGAAAGGCGATAGGCGAAAGGCGAAGGGCGAAAGGCGAAAGGCGAAAGGCGAAAGGCGAAAGGCGAAAAGCGAAAAGGCGAAAGGCGAAAGGCGAAAGGCGAAAGTCGAAAGGCGAAAGGCGAAAGGCGAAAGGCGAAAGGTGAAAGGCGAAAGGTGAAAGGCGAAAGGCGAAAGGCGAAATGCAAAAGGCGAAAGGCGAAAGGCGAAAGGCGAAAGGCGAAAGGCGAAAGGCGAAAGGCGAAAGGCGAAAGGCGAAAGGCGAAAGGCGAAAGGCGAAAGGCGAAAGGCGAAAGGCGAAAGGTGAAATGCTAAAGGCGAAAGGCGATAGGCGAAAGGCGAAGGGCGAAAGGCGAAAGGCGAAAGGCGAAAGGCGAAAGGTGAAAGGCGAAAGGTGAAAGGCGAAAGGCGAAAGGCGAAATGCAAAAGGCGAAAGGCGAAAGGCGAAAGGCGAAAGGTGAAAGGCGAAAGGCGAAAGCGAAAGGCGAAAGGCGAAAGGCGATAGGCGAAAGGCGAAAGTCGAAAGCGAAAGGCGAAAGGCGAAAGACGAAAGGCGAAGGGCGAAAGTCGAAAGGCGAAAGGCGGAAGGTGAAAGGCGAAATGCGAAAGGCGAAAGACGAAAGGCGAAGGGCGAAAGGCGAAAGGCGGAAGGCGAAAGGCCAAAGGCGAAGGGCGAGAGGCAAAAGTCAAAATGCCTAAGGCAAAATGAAAAACGATTTTCAAAACTAGAAATAAAAATGGAGAAATTTAAAATGCCTAAAGCAAAAGGAAAAACGATATTCAAAAGATAAAATACTAAAGTTGAAATTGAAAATGCGAAATGGAAAATTATAAATTATAAATTTGTATTTCAAAATGGTAAAGGCGAAATGCGAAAGGCGAAAGACGAAAGGCGAAGGGCGAAAGTCGAAAGGCGAAAGGCGAAAGGCGAAAGGCGAAAGGCGAAAGGCGAAAGGAGAAAGGCGAAAGGCGAAAGGCGAAAGGCGAAAGGCGGAAGGCGAAAGGCGAAAGGCGAAAGGCGGAAGGCGAAGGGCGAGAGGCAAAAGTCAAAATTCCTAAGGCAAAATGAAAAACGATTTTCAAAACATGAAATAAAAATGGAGGAATTTAAAATGCCTAAAGCAAAAGAAAAAACGATATTCAAAACATAAAATACTAAAGTTGAAATTGAAAATGCGAAACGGAAAATTAGAAATTAGAAATTTGTATTTCAAAATGCTAAAGGCGAAATGCGAAAGGCGAAAGGCGAAAGGCGAAAGGCGAAGGGCGAAAGTCGAAAGGCGAAAGGCGAAAGGCAAAAGGCGAAAGGCGAAAGGCGAAAGGCGAAAGGTGAAAGGCGAAAGGCGAAAGGCGAAAGGCGAAAGGCGAAAGGCGAAAGGCGAAAGGCGAAAGGCGAAAGTTGAAAGGCGAAAGGCGAAAGGCGAAAGGTGAAAGGCGAAAGGCGAAAGGCGAAAGGCGAAAGGCGAAAGGCGAAAGGCGAAAGGCGAAAGGCGAAAGGAGAAAGGCGAAAGGCGAAAGGCGAAAGGCGAAAGGCGAAAGGCGGAAGGCGAAAGGCGAAAGGCGAAAGGCGGAAGGCGAAGGGCGAGAGGCAAAAGTCAAAATGCCTAAGGCAAAATGAAAAACGATTTTCAAAACATGAAATAAAAATGGAGGAATTTAAAATGCCTAAAGCAAAAGAAAAAACGATATTCAAAAGATAAAATACTAAAGTTGAAATTGAAAATGCGAAACGGAAAATTAGAAATTAGAAATTTGTATTTCAAAATGCTAAAGGCGAAATGCGAAAGGCGAAAGGCGAAAGGCGAAGGGCGAAAGTCGAAAGGCGAAAGGCGAAAGGCAAAAGTCGAAAGGCGAAAGGCGAAAGGCGAAAGGTGAAAGGCGAAAGGCGAAAGGCGAAAGGTGAAAGGCGAAAGGCGAAAGGCGAAAGGCGAAAGGCGAAAGGCGAAAGGCGAAAGGCGAAAGGCGAAAGGCGAAAGGCGAAAGACGAAAGGCGAAAGGAGAAAGGCGAAAGGCGAAAGGCGAAA
Organism: Dioctria rufipes; assembly: GCA_963924295.1. NCBI lineage: Eukaryota > Metazoa > Arthropoda > Insecta > Diptera > Asilidae > Dioctria > Dioctria rufipes. The sequence continues at coordinate 223,519 of CAWUPM010001393.1, read as the reverse complement.
GGCGAAAGGCGAAAGGTGAAAGGCGAAAGGCGAAAGGCGAAAGGCGAAAGGCGAAGGGCGAGAGGCAAAAGTCAAAATGCCTAAGGCAAAATGAAAAACGATTTTCAAAACATGAAATAAAAATCGAGAAATTTAAAATGCCTAAAGCAAAAGAAAAAACGATATTCAAAAGATAAAATACTAAAGTTGAAATTGAAAATGCGAAATGGAAAATTAGAAATTAGAAATTTGTATTTCAAAATGCTAAAGGCGAAATGCGAAAGGCGAAAGGCGAAAGGCGAAGGGCGAAAGTCGAAAGGCGAAAGGCGAAAGGCAAAAGGCGAAAGGCGAAAGGCGAAAGGCGAAAGGTGAAAGGCGAAAGGCGAAAGGCGAAAGGTGAAAGGCGAAAGGCGAAAGGCGAAAGGCGAAAGGCGAAAGGCGAAAGGCGAAAGGCGAAAGGCGAAAGGCGAAAGGCGAAAGGCGAAAGGCGAAAGGCGAAAGACGAAAGGCGAAAGGAGAAAGGCGGAAGGCGAAAGGCGAAAGGCGAAATGCGAAAGGTGAAAGGCGAAAGGCGAAAGGCGAAAGGCGAAATGCGAAAGGCGGAAGGTGAAATGCTAAAGGCGAAAGGCGATAGGCGAAAGGCGAAGGGCGAAAGGCGAAAGGCGAAAGGCGAAAGGCGAAAAGCGAAAAGGCGAAAGGCGAAAGGCGAAAGTCGAAAGGCGAAAGGCGAAAGGCGAAAGGCGAAAGGCGAAAGGCGAAAGGTGAAAGGCGAAAGGTGAAAGGCGAAAGGCGAAAGGCGAAATGCAAAAGGCGAAAGGCGAAAGGCGAAAGGCGAAAGGCGAAAGGCGAAAGGCGAAAGGCGAAAGGCGAAAGGCGAAAGGCGAAAGGCGAAAGGCGAAAGGCGAAAGGCGAAAGGCGAAAGGCGAAAGGCGAAAGGCGAAAGGCGAAAGGCGAAAGGCGAAAGGTGAAAGGCGAAAGGCGAAAGGTGAAAGGCGAAAGGCGAAAGCTAAAGGCGAAATGCGAAAGGCGAAAGGTGAAAGGCGAAAGGCGAAAGGCGAAAGGCGAAAGGCGAAAGGCGAAAGGCGAAAGGCGAAAGGCGAAAGGCGAAACGGGAAAGGCGAATGGCGAAAGGCGGAAGGTGAAAGGCGAAAGGCGAAAGGGAAAGGCGAAAGGCGAAAGGCGAAAGGCGAAAGGCGAAAGGCGAAAGGCGAAAGGCGAAAGGCGAAAGGCGACAGGCGAAAGGCGAAAGGCGAAAGGCGAAAGGCGAAAGGCGAAAGGCGAAAGGCGAAAGGCGAAAGGCGACAGGCGAAAGGCGAAAGGCGAAAGGCGAAAGGCGAAAAGCGGAAGGCAAAATGAAAAACGATTTTCTAAACGTGAAATGAAAATTAAGAAATTTAAAATGCCTAAAGCAAAAGAAAAAACGATATTCAAAAGATAAAATACAAAAGTTGAAATTGAAAATACGAAATGGAAAATTCGAAATTATAAATTTGTATTTCAAAATGCTAAAGGCGTATTGAGAAAGACGAAAGGCGAAGGACGAAAGTCGAAAGGCGAAAGGCGAAATGCAAAGGCGAAAGGCGAAAGGCGAAAGGTGAAAGGCGAAAGGCGAAAGGTGAAAGGCGAAAGGCGAAAAGCGAAAGGCGAAAGGCGAAAGGCGAAAGGCGAAAGGCGAAAGGCGAAAGGCGAAAGGCGAAAGGCGAAAGGCGAAAGGCGAAAGGCGAAAGGCGAAAGGCGAAACGCGAAAGGCGAAAGGCGAAAGGCGAAAGGCGAAAGGCGAAAGGCGAAAGGCGAAAGGCGAAAGGCGAAAAGCGAAAGGCGAAAGGCGAAAGGCGAAAGGCGAAAGGCGAAAGGCGAAAGGCGAAAGGCGAAAGGCGAAAGGCGAAAGGCGAAAGGCGAAAGGCGAAAGGCGAAACGCGAAAGGCGAAAGGCGAAAGGCGAAAGGCGAAAGGCGAAAGGCGAAAGGCGAAAGGCGAAAGGCGAAAGGCGAAAGGGGAAAGGCGAAAGGCGAAAGGCGAAAGGCGGATGGTGAAAGGCGAAAGGCGAAAGGCGAAAGGCGAAAGGCGAAAGGCGAAAGGCGAAAGGCGAAAGGCGAAACGCGAAAGGCGGAAGGCGAAAGGCGAAAGGCGATAGGCGAAAGGCGAAAGGCGAAGGGCGAGAGGCAAAAGTCAAAATGCCTAAGGCAAAAGGAAAAACGATTTTCAAATGAAAATGGAGAAATTTAAAATGCCTAAAGCAAAAGAAGAAACGATATTCAAAAGATAATATACAAAATTTGAAATTGAAAATGCGAAATGGAAAATTCGAAATAATAAATTCGTATTTCAAAATGCTAAAGGCGAAATGCGAAAGGCGAAAGACGAAAGGCGAAGGCCGAAAGTCGAAAGGTGAAAGGCGAAAGGCAAAAGGCGAAAGGCGAAAGGCGAATGGAGAAAGCGAAACGCGAAAGGCGAAAGGCGAAAGACGAAAGGTGAAAGGCGAAAGGCGAAAGGCGAAAGGTGAAAGGCGAAAGGCGAAAGGCGAAAGGCGAAAGGCGAAAGGCGAAAGGCGAAAGGCGAAAGGCGAAAGGCGAAAGGCGAAAGGCGAAAGGCGAAAGGCGAAAGGCGAAAGGCGAAAGGCGAAAGGCGAAAGGCGAAAGGCGAAAGGCGAAAGGCGAAAGGCGAAAGGCGAAAGGCGAAAGGCGAAAGGCGAAAGGCGAAAGGCGAAAGGCGAAAGGCGGAAGGTGAAAGGCGAAAGGCGAAAGGCGAAAGGCGAAAGGCGAAAGGCGAAAGGCGAAAAGCGGAAGGCAAAAGGAAAAACGATTTTCTAAACATGAAATGAAAATGGAGAAATTTAAAATGCCTAAAGCAAAAGAAAAAACGATATTCAAAAGATGAAATACAAAAGTTGAAATTGAAAATACGAAATGGAAAAGTCGAAATTATAAATTTGTATTTCAAAATGCTAAAGGCGAAATGCGAAAGGCGAAAGGCGAAGGGCGAAAGTCGAAAGGCGAAAGGCGAAAGGCAAAAGGCGAAAGGCGAAAGGCGAAAGTTGAAAGGCGAAAGGCGAAAGGTGAAAGGCGAAAGGCGAAAGGCGAAAGTCGAAAGGCGAAAGGCGAAAGGCGAAAGACGAAAGGCGAAGGGCGAAAGTCGAAAGGCGAAAGGCGGAAGGTGAAAGGCGAAATGCGAAAGGCGAAAGACGAAAGGCGAAGGGCGAAAGGCGAAAGGCGAAAGGCGAAAGGCCAAAGGCGAAGGGCGAGAGGCAAAAGTCAAAATGCCTAAGGCAAAATGAAAAACGATTTTCAAAACTAGAAATAAAAATGGAGAAATTTAAAATGCCTAAAGCAAAAGAAAAAACGATATTCAAAAGATAAAATACTAAAGTTGAAATTGAAAATGCGAAATGGAAAATTATAAATTATAAATTTGTATTTCAAAATGGTAAAGGCGAAATGCGAAAGGCGAAAGACGAAAGGCGAAGGGCGAAAGTCGAAAGGCGAAAGGCGAAAGGCAAAAGGCGAAAGGCGAAAGGCGAAAGTTGAAAGGCGAAAGGCGAAAGGTGAAAGGCGAAAGGCGAAAGGCGAAAGGCGAAAGACGAAAGGCGAAAGGCGAAAGGCGAAAGGCGAAAGGCGAAAGGCGAAAGGCGAAAGGCGAAAGGCGAAAGGAGAAAGGCGAAAGGCGAAACGCGAAAGGCGAAAGGCGAAAGGCGGAAGGCGAAAGGCGAAAGGCGAAAGGCGGAAGGCGAAGGGCGAGAGGCAAAAGTCAAAATGCCTAAGGCAAAATGAAAAACGATTTTCAAAACATGAAATAAAAATGGAGAAATTTAAAATGCCTAAAGCAAAAGAAAAAACGATATTCAAAAGATAAAATACTAAAGTTGAAATTGAAAATGCGAAACGGAAAATTAGAAATTAGAAATTTGTATTTCAAAATGCTAAAGGCGAAATGCGAAAGGCGAAAGGCGAAAGGCGAAAGGCGAAGGGCGAAAGTCGAAAGGCGAAAGGCGAAAGGCAAAAGGCGAAAGGCGAAAGGTGAAAGGCGAAAGGCGAAAGGCGAAAGGTGAAAGGCGAAAGGCGAAAGGCGAAAGGCGAAAGGCGAAAGGCGAAAGGCGAAAGACGAAAGGCGAAAGGAGAAAGGCGAAAGGCGAAAGGCGAAAGGCGAAAGGTGAAAGGCGAAAGGCGAAAGGCGAAAGGCGAAATGCGAAAGGCGGAAGGTGAAATGCTAAAGGCGAAAGGCGAAAGGCGAAAGGCGAAAGGCGAAGGGCGAAAGGCGAAAGGCGAAAGGCGAAAGGCGAAAGGCGAAAGGCGAAAGGCGAAAAGCGAAAAGGCGAAAGGCGAAAGGCGAAAGGCGAAAGTCGAAAGGCGAAAGGCGAAAGGCGAAAGGCGAAAGGCGAAAGGCGAAAGGCGAAAGGTGAAAGGCGAAAGGCGAAAGGCGAAATGCAAAAGGCGAAAGGCGAAAGGCGAAAGGCGAAAAGCGAAAGGCGAAAGGCGAAAGGCGAAAGGCGAAAGGCGAAAGGCGAAAGGCGAAAGGCGAAAGGCGAAAGGCGAAAGGTGAAATGCTAAAGGCGAAAGGCGATAGGCGAAAGGCGAAGGGCGAAAGGCGAAAGGCGAAAGGCGAAAGGCCAAAGGCGAAAGGCGAAAAGCGAAAAGGCGAAAGGCGAAAGGCGAAAGGCGAAAGTCGAAAGGCGAAAGGCGAAAGGCGAAAGGCGAAAGGCGAAAGGCGAAAGGTGAAAGGCGAAAGGTGAAAGGCGAAAGGCGAAAGGCGAAATGCAAAAGGCGAAAGGCGAAAGGCGAAAGGCGAAAGGCGAAAGGTGAAATGCTAAAGGCGAAAGGCGATAGGCGAAAGGCGAAGGGCGAAAGGCGAAAGGCGAAAGGCGAAAGGCGAAAGGCGAAAGGCCAAAGGCGAAAGGCGAAAAGCGAAAAGGCGAAAGGCGAAAGGCGAAAGGCGAAAGGCGAAAGTCGAAAGGCGAAAGGCGAAAGGCGAAAGGCGAAAGGTGAAAGGCGAAAGGTGAAAGGCGAAAGGCGAAAGGCGAAATGCAAAAGGCGAAAGGCGAAAGGCGAAAGGCGAAAGGCGAAAGGCGAAAGGCGAAAGGCGAAAGGCGAAAGGCGAAAGGCGAAAGGCGAAAGGCGAAAGGCGAAAGGTGAAATGCTAAAGGCGAAAGGCGATAGGCGAAAGGCGAAGGGCGAAAGGCGAAAGGCGAAAGGCGAAAGGCGAAAGGCGAAAGGTGAAAGGCGAAAGGTGAAAGGCGAAAGGCGAAAGGCGAAATGCAAAAGGCGAAAGGCGAAAGGCGAAAGGCGAAAGGTGAAAGGCGAAAGGCGAAAGCGAAAGGCGAAATGCGAAAGGCGAAAGGCGAAAGGTGAAAGGCGAAAGGCGAAAGGCGAAATGCAAAAGGCGAAAGGCGAAAGGCGAAAGGCGAAAAGCGAAAGGCGAAAGGCGAAAGGCGAAAGGCGAAAGGCGAAAGGCGAAAGGCGAAAGGCGAAAGGCGACAGGCGAAAGGCGAAAGGCGAAAGGCGAAAAGCGGAAGGCAAAAGGAAAAACGATTTTCTAAACGTGAAATGAAAATGGAGAAATTTAAAATGCCTAAAGCAAAAGAAAAAACGATATTCAAAAGATAAAATACAAAAGTTGAAATTGAAAATACGAAATGGAAAATTCGAAATTATAAATTTGTATTTCAAAATGCTAAAGGCGTATTGCGAAAGACGAAAGGCGAAGGACGAAAGTCGAAAGGCGAAAGGCGAAATGCAAAAGGCGAAAGGCGAAAGGTGAAAGGCGAAAGGCGAAAGGTGAAAGGCGAAAGGCGAAAAGCGAAAGGCGAAAGGCGAAAGGCGAAAGGCGAAAGGCGAAAGGCGAAAGGCGAAAGGCGAAAGGCGAAAGGCGAAAGGCGAAAGGCGAAAGGCGAAAGGCGAAAGGCGAAAGGCGAAAGGCGAAAGGCGAAAGGGGAAAGGCGAAAGGCGAAAGGCGAAAGGCGGATGGTGAAAGGCGTAAGGCGAAAGGCGAAAGGCGAAAGGCGAAAGGCGAAAGGCGAAAGGCGAAAGGCGAAAGGCGAAAGGCGAAAGGCGAAAGGCGAAAGGCGAAAGGCGACAGGCGAAAGGCGAAAGGCGAAAGGCGAAAGGCGAAAAGCGGAAGGCAAAATGAAAAACGATTTTCTAAACGTGAAATGAAAATTAAGAAATTTAAAATGCCTAAAGCAAAAGAAAAAACGATATTCAAAAGATAAAATACAAAAGTTGAAATTGAAAATACGAAATGGAAAATTCGAAATTATAAATTTGTATTTCAAAATGCTAAAGGCGTATTGCGAAAGACGAAAGGCGAAGGACGAAAGTCGAAAGGCGAAAGGCGAAATGCAAAAGGCGAAAGGCGAAAGGCGAAAGGTGAAAGGCGAAAGGCGAAAGGTGAAAGGCGAAAGGCGAAAAGCGAAAGGCGAAAGGCGAAAGGCGAAAGGCGAAAGGCGAAAGGCAAAAGGCGAAAGGCGAAAGGTGAAAGGCGAAAGGCGAAAGGCGAAAGGTGAAAGGCGAAAGGCGAAAGGCGAAAGGCGAAAGGCGAAAGGCGAAAGGCGAAAGACGAAAGGCGAAAGGAGAAAGGCGAAAGGCGAAAGGCGAAAGGCGAAAGGTGAAAGGCGAAAGTCGAAAGGCGAAAGGCGAAAGGCGAAAGGCGAAAGGCGAAAGGCGAAAGGCGAAAGGTGAAAGGCGAAAGGCGAAAGGCGAAATGCAAAAGGCGAAAGGCGAAAGGCGAAATGCGAAAGGCGAAAGGCGAAAGGCGAAAGGCGAAAGGCGAAAGGCGAAAGGTGAAAGGCGAAAGGCGAAAGGCGAAAGGCGAAATGCGAAAGGCGGAAGGTGAAATGCTAAAGGCGAAAGGCGAAAGGCGAAAGGCGAAAGGCGAAGGGCGAAAGGCGAAAGGCGAAAGGCGAAAGGCGAAAGGCGAAAGGCGAAAGGCGAAAAGCGAAAAGGCGAAAGGCGAAAGGCGAAAGGCGAAAGTCGAAAGGCGAAAGGCGAAAGGCGAAAGGCGAAAGGCGAAAGGCGAAAGGCGAAAGGTGAAAGGCGAAAGGCGAAAGGCGAAATGCAAAAGGCGAAAGGCGAAAGGCGAAAGGCGAAAAGCGAAAGGCGAAAGGCGAAAGGCGAAAGGCGAAAGGCGAAAGGCGAAAGGCGAAAGGCGAAAGGCGAAAGGCGAAAGGTGAAATGCTAAAGGCGAAAGGCGATAGGCGAAAGGCGAAGGGCGAAAGGCGAAAGGCGAAAGGCGAAAGGCCAAAGGCGAAAGGCGAAAAGCGAAAAGGCGAAAGGCGAAAGGCGAAAGGCGAAAGTCGAAAGGCGAAAGGCGAAAGGCGAAAGGCGAAAGGCGAAAGGCGAAAGGTGAAAGGCGAAAGGTGAAAGGCGAAAGGCGAAAGGCGAAATGCAAAAGGCGAAAGGCGAAAGGCGAAAGGCGAAAGGCGAAAGGTGAAATGCTAAAGGCGAAAGGCGATAGGCGAAAGGCGAAGGGCGAAAGGCGAAAGGCGAAAGGCGAAAGGCGAAAGGCGAAAGGCCAAAGGCGAAAGGCGAAAAGCGAAAAGGCGAAAGGCGAAAGGCGAAAGGCGAAAGGCGAAAGTCGAAAGGCGAAAGGCGAAAGGCGAAAGGCGAAAGGTGAAAGGCGAAAGGTGAAAGGCGAAAGGCGAAAGGCGAAATGCAAAAGGCGAAAGGCGAAAGGCGAAAGGCGAAAGGCGAAAGGCGAAAGGCGAAAGGCGAAAGGCGAAAGGCGAAAGGCGAAAGGCGAAAGGCGAAAGGCGAAAGGCGAAAGGTGAAATGCTAAAGGCGAAAGGCGATAGGCGAAAGGCGAAGGGCGAAAGGCGAAAGGCGAAAGGCGAAAGGCGAAAGGCGAAAGGTGAAAGGCGAAAGGTGAAAGGCGAAAGGCGAAAGGCGAAATGCAAAAGGCGAAAGGCGAAAGGCGAAAGGCGAAAGGTGAAAGGCGAAAGGCGAAAGCGAAAGGCGAAATGCGAAAGGCGAAAGGCGAAAGGTGAAAGGCGAAAGGCGAAAGGCGAAATGCAAAAGGCGAAAGGCGAAAGGCGAAAGGCGAAAAGCGAAAGGCGAAAGGCGAAAGGCGAAAGGCGAAAGGCGAAAGGCGAAAGGCGAAAGGCGAAAGGCGACAGGCGAAAGGCGAAAGGCGAAAGGCGAAAAGCGGAAGGCAAAAGGAAAAACGATTTTCTAAACGTGAAATGAAAATGGAGAAATTTAAAATGCCTAAAGCAAAAGAAAAAACGATATTCAAAAGATAAAATACAAAAGTTGAAATTGAAAATACGAAATGGAAAATTCGAAATTATAAATTTGTATTTCAAAATGCTAAAGGCGTATTGCGAAAGACGAAAGGCGAAGGACGAAAGTCGAAAGGCGAAAGGCGAAATGCAAAAGGCGAAAGGCGAAAGGTGAAAGGCGAAAGGCGAAAGGTGAAAGGCGAAAGGCGAAAAGCGAAAGGCGAAAGGCGAAAGGCGAAAGGCGAAAGGCGAAAGGCGAAAGGCGAAAGGCGAAAGGCGAAAGGCGAAAGGCGAAAGGCGAAAGGCGAAAGGCGAAAGGCGAAAGGCGAAAGGCGAAAGGCGAAAGGGGAAAGGCGAAAGGCGAAAGGCGAAAGGCGGATGGTGAAAGGCGTAAGGCGAAAGGCGAAAGGCGAAAGGCGAAAGGCGAAAGGCGAAAGGCGAAAGGCGAAAGGCGAAAGGCGAAAGGCGAAAGGCGAAAGGCGAAAGGCGACAGGCGAAAGGCGAAAGGCGAAAGGCGAAAGGCGAAAAGCGGAAGGCAAAATGAAAAACGATTTTCTAAACGTGAAATGAAAATTAAGAAATTTAAAATGCCTAAAGCAAAAGAAAAAACGATATTCAAAAGATAAAATACAAAAGTTGAAATTGAAAATACGAAATGGAAAATTCGAAATTATAAATTTGTATTTCAAAATGCTAAAGGCGTATTGCGAAAGACGAAAGGCGAAGGACGAAAGTCGAAAGGCGAAAGGCGAAATGCAAAAGGCGAAAGGCGAAAGGCGAAAGGTGAAAGGCGAAAGGCGAAAGGTGAAAGGCGAAAGGCGAAAAGCGAAAGGCGAAAGGCGAAAGGCGAAAGGCGAAAGGCGAAAGGCGAAAGGCGAAAGGCGAAAGGCGAAAGGCGAAAGGCGAAAGGCGAAAGGCGAAAGGCGAAAGGCGAAAGGCGAAAGGCGAAAGGCGAAAGGCGAAAGGCGAAAGGGGAAAGGCGAAAGGCGAAAGGCGAAAGGCGAATGGTGAAAGGCGTAAGGCGAAAGGCGAAAGGCGAAAGGCGAAAGGCGAAAGGCGAAAGGCGAAAGGCGAAAGGCGAAAGGCGAAACGCGAAAGGCGGAAGGCGAAAGGCGAAAGGCGATAGGCGAAAGGCGAAAGGCGAAGGGCGAGAGGCAAAAGTCAAAATGCCTAAGGCAAAAGGAAAAACGATTTTCAAATGAAAATGGAGAAATTTAAAATGCCTAAAGCAAAAGAAGAAACGATATTCAAAAGATAATATACAAAATTTGAAATTGAAAATGCGAAATGGAAAATTCGAAATAATAAATTCGTATTTCAAAATGCTAAAGGCGAATTGCGAAAGGCGAAAGACGAAAGGCGAAGGCCGAAAGTCGAAAGGTGAAAGGCGAAAGGCAAAAGGCGAAAGGCGAAAGGCGAATGGAGAAAGCGAAACGCGAAAGGCGAAAGGCGAAAGACGAAAGGTGAAAGGCGAAAGGCGAAAGGCGAAAGGCGAAAGGTGAAAGGCGAAAGGCGAAAGGCGAAAGGCGAAAGGCGAAAGGCGAAAGGCGAAAGGCGAAAGGCGAAAGGCGAAAGGCGAAAGGCGAAAGGCGAAAGGCGAAAGGCGAAAGGCGAAAGGCGAAAGGCGAAAGGCGAAAGGCGAAAGGCGAAAGGCGAAAGGCGGAAGGTGAAAGGCGAAAGGCGAAAGGCGAAAGGCGAAAGGCGAAAGGCGAAAAGCGGAAGGCAAAAGGAAAAACGATTTTCTAAACATGAAATGAAAATGGAGAAATTTAAAATGCCTAAAGCAAAAGAAAAAACGATATTCAAAAGATAAAATACAAAAGTTGAAATTGAAAATACGAAATGGAAAAGTCGAAATTATAAATTTGTATTTCAAAATGCTAAAGGCGAAATGCGAAAGGCGAAAGGCGAAGGGCGAAAGTCGAAAGGCGAAAGGCGAAAGGCAAAAGGCGAAAGGCGAAAGGCGAAAGTTGAAAGGCGAAAGGCGAAAGGTGAAAGGCGAAAGGCGAAAGGCGAAAGTCGAAAGGCGAAAGGCGAAAGGCGAAAGACGAAAGGCGAAGGGCGAAAGTCGAAAGGCGAAAGGCGGAAGGTGAAAGGCGAAATGCGAAAGGCGAAAGACGAAAGGCGAAGGGCGAAAGGCGAAAGGCGAAAGGCCAAAGGCGAAGGGCGAGAGGCAAAAGTCAAAATGCCTAAGGCAAAATGAAAAACGATTTTCAAAACTAGAAATAAAAATGGAGAAATTTAAAATGCCTAAAGCAAAAGAAAAAACGATATTCAAAAGATAAAATACTAAAGTTGAAATTGAAAATGCGAAATGGAAAATTATAAATTATAAATTTGTATTTCAAAATGGTAAAGGCGAAATGCGAAAGGCGAAAGACGAAAGGCGAAGGGCGAAAGTCGAAAGGCGAAAGGCGAAAGGCAAAAGGCGAAAGGCGAAAGGCGAAAGTTGAAAGGCGAAAGGCGAAAGGTGAAAGGCGAAAGGCGAAAGGCGAAAGGCGAAAGGCGAAAGGCGAAAGGCGAAAGGCGAAAGGCGAAAGGCGAAAGGCGAAAGGAGAAAGGCGAAAGGCGAAACGCGAAAGGCGAAAGGCGAAAGGCGGAAGGCGAAAGGCGAAAGGCGAAAGGCGGAAGGCGAAGTGCGAGAGGCAAAAGTCAAAATGCCTAAGGCAAAATGAAAAACGATTTTCAAAACATGAAATAAAAATGGAGAAATTTAAAATGCCTAAAGCAAAAGAAAAAACGATATTCAAAAGATAAAATACTAAAGTTGAAATTGAAAATGCGAAACGGAAAATTAGAAATTAGAAATTTGTATTTCAAAATGCTAAAGGCGAAATGCGAAAGGCAAAAGGCGAAAGGCGAAAGGCGAAGGGCGAAAGTCGAAAGGCGAAAGGCGAAAGGCAAAAGGCGAAAGGCGAAAGGTGAAAGGCGAAAGGCGAAAGGCGAAAGGTGAAAGGCGAAAGGCGAAAGGCGAAAGGCGAAAGGCGAAAGGCGAAAGGCGAAAGACGAAAGGCGAAAGGAGAAAGGCGAAAGGCGAAAGGCGAAAGGCGAAAGGCGAAAGGTGAAAGGCGAAAGGCGAAAGGCGAAAGGCGAAATGCGAAAGGCGGAAGGTGAAATGCTAAAGGCGAAAGGCGAAAGGCGAAAGGCGAAAGGCGAAGGGCGAAAGGCGAAAGGCGAAAGGCGAAAGGCGAAAGGCGAAAGGCGAAAGGCGAAAGGCGAAAAGCGAAAAGGCGAAAGGCGAAAGGCGAAAGGCGAAAGTCGAAAGGCGAAAGGCGAAAGGCGAAAGGCGAAAGGCGAAAGGCGAAAGGCGAAAGGTGAAAGGCGAAAGGCGAAAGGCGAAATGCAAAAGGCGAAAGGCGAAAGGTGAAAGGCGAAAAGCGAAAGGCGAAAGGCGAAAGGCGAAAGGCGAAAGGCGAAAGGCGAAAGGCGAAAGGCGAAAGGCGAAAGGCGAAAGGCGAAAGGCGAAAGGCGAAAGGCGAAAGGCGAAAGGCGAAAGGTGAAATGCTAAAGGCGAAAGGCGATAGGCGAAAGGCGAAGGGCGAAAGGCGAAAGGCGAAAGGCGAAAGGCGAAAGGCGAAAGGCGAAAGGCCAAAGGCGAAAGGCGAAAAGCGAAAAGGCGAAAGGCGAAAGGCGAAAGGCGAAAGTCGAAAGGCGAAAGGCGAAAGGCGAAAGGCGAAAGGCGAAAGGCGAAAGGTGAAAGGCGAAAGGTGAAAGGCGAAAGGCGAAAGGCGAAATGCAAAAGGCGAAAGGCGAAAGGCGAAAGGCGAAAGGCGAAAGGTGAAATGCTAAAGGCGAAAGGCGATAGGCGAAAGGCGAAGGGCGAAAGGCGAAAGGCGAAAGGCGAAAGGCGAAAGGCGAAAAGCGAAAAGGCGAAAGGCGAAAGGCGAAAGGCGAAAGTCGAAAGGCGAAAGGCGAAAGGCGAAAGGCGAAAGGTGAAAGGCGAAAGGTGAAAGGCGAAAGGCGAAAGGCGAAATGCAAAAGGCGAAAGGCGAAAGGCGAAAGGCGAAAGGCGAAAGGCGAAAGGCGAAAGGCGAAAGGCGAAAGGCGAAAGGCGAAAGGCGAAAGGCGAAAGGCGAAAGGCGAAAGGTGAAATGCTAAAGGCGAAAGGCGATAGGCGAAAGGCGAAGGGCGAAAGGCGAAAGGCGAAAGGCGAAAGGCGAAAGGTGAAAGGCGAAAGGTGAAAGGCGAAAGGCGAAAGGCGAAATGCAAAAGGCGAAAGGCGAAAGGCGAAAGGCGAAAGGCGAAAGGTGAAAGGCGAAAGGCGAAAGCGAAAGGCGAAAGGCGAAAGGCGATAGGCGAAAGGCGAAAGTCGAAAGCGAAAGGCGAAAGGCGAAAGACGAAAGGCGAAGGGCGAAAGTCGAAAGGCGAAAGGCGGAAGGTGAAAGGCGAAATGCGAAAGGCGAAAGACGAAAGGCGAAGGGCGAAAGGCGAAAGGCGGAAGGCGAAAGGCCAAAGGCGAAGGGCGAGAGGCAAAAGTCAAAATGCCTAAGGCAAAATGAAAAACGATTTTCAAAACTAGAAATAAAAATGGAGAAATTTAAAATGCCTAAAGCAAAAGGAAAAACGATATTCAAAAGATAAAATACTAAAGTTGAAATTGAAAATGCGAAATGGAAAATTATAAATTATAAATTTGTATTTCAAAATGGTAAAGGCGAAATGCGAAAGGCGAAAGACGAAAGGCGAAGGGCGAAAGTCGAAAGGCGAAAGGCGAAAGGCGAAAGGCGAAAGGCGAAAGGCGAAAGGAGAAAGGCGAAAGGCGAAAGGCGAAAGGCGAAAGGCGGAAGGCGAAAGGCGAAAGGCGAAAGGCGGAAGGCGAAGGGCGAGAGGCAAAAGTCAAAATTCCTAAGGCAAAATGAAAAACGATTTTCAAAACATGAAATAAAAATGGAGGAATTTAAAATGCCTAAAGCAAAAGAAAAAACGATATTCAAAACATAAAATACTAAAGTTGAAATTGAAAATGCGAAACGGAAAATTAGAAATTAGAAATTTGTATTTCAAAATGCTAAAGGCGAAATGCGAAAGGCGAAAGGCGAAAGGCGAAAGGCGAAGGGCGAAAGTCGAAAGGCGAAAGGCGAAAGGCAAAAGGCGAAAGGCGAAAGGCGAAAGGCGAAAGGTGAAAGGCGAAAGGCGAAAGGCGAAAGGCGAAAGGCGAAAGGCGAAAGGCGAAAGGCGAAAGGCGAAAGTTGAAAGGCGAAAGGCGAAAGGCGAAAGGTGAAAGGCGAAAGGCGAAAGGCGAAAGGCGAAAGGCGAAAGGCGAAAGGCGAAAGGCGAAAGGCGAAAGGAGAAAGGCGAAAGGCGAAAGGCGAAAGGCGAAAGGCGAAAGGCGAAAGGCGAAAGGCGGAAGGCGAAAGGCGAAAGGCGAAAGGCGGAAGGCGAAGGGCGAGAGGCAAAAGTCAAAATGCCTAAGGCAAAATGAAAAACGATTTTCAAAACATGAAATAAAAATGGAGGAATTTAAAATGCCTAAAGCATAAGAAAAAACGATATTCAAAAGATAAAATACTAAAGTTGAAATTGAAAATGCGAAACGGAAAATTAGAAATTAGAAATTTGTATTTCAAAATGCTAAAGGCGAAATGCGAAAGGCGAAAGGCGAAAGGCGAAGGGCGAAAGTCGAAAGGCGAAAGGCGAAAGGCAAAAGTCGAAAGGCGAAAGGCGAAAGGCGAAAGGTGAAAGGCGAAAGGCGAAAGGCGAAAGGTGAAAGGCGAAAGGCGAAAGGCGAAAGGCGAAAGGCGAAAGGCGAAAGGCGAAAGGCGAAAGGCGAAAGGCGAAAGACGAAAGGCGAAAGGAGAAAGGCGAAAGGCGAAAGGCGAAAGGCGAAAGGCGAAAGGTGAAAGGCGAAAGGCGAAAGGCGAAAGGCGAAAGGCGAAGGGCGAGAGGCAAAAGTCAAAATGCCTAAGGCAAAATGAAAAACGATTTTCAAAACATGAAATAAAAATCGAGAAATTTAAAATGCCTAAAGCAAAAGAAAAAACGATATTCAAAAGATAAAATACTAAAGTTGAAATTGAAAATGCGAAATGGAAAATTAGAAATTAGAAATTTGTATTTCAAAATGCTAAAGGCGAAAAGCGAAAGGCGAAAGGCGAAAGGCGAAGGGCGAAAGTCGAAAGGCGAAAGGCGAAAGGCAAAAGGCGAAAGGCGAAAGGCGAAAGGCGAAAGGTGAAAGGCGAAAGGCGAAAGGCGAAAGGTGAAAGGCGAAAGGCGAAAGGCGAAAGGCGAAAGGCGAAAGGCGAAAGGCGAAAGGCGAAAGGCGAAAGGCGAAAGGCGAAAGGCGAAAGACGAAAGGCGAAAGGAGAAAGGCGGAAGGCGAAAGGCGAAAGGCGAAATGCGAAAGGCGAAAGGCGAAAGGCGAAAGGCGAAATGCGAAAGGCGGAAGGTGAAATGCTAAAGGCGAAAGGCGATAGGCGAAAGGCGAAGGGCGAAAGGCGAAAGGCGAAAGGCGAAAGGCGAAAAGCGAAAAGGCGAAAGGCGAAAGGCGAAAGGCGAAAGTCGAAAGGCGAAAGGCGAAAGGCGAAAGGCGAAAGGCGAAAGGCGAAAGGTGAAAGGCGAAAGGTGAAAGGCGAAAGGCGAAAGGCGAAATGCAAAAGGCGAAAGGCGAAAGGCGAAAGGCGAAAGGCGAAAGGCGAAAGGCGAAAGGCGAAAGGCGAAAGGCGAAAGGCGAAAGGCGAAAGGCGAAAGGCGAAAGGCGAAAGGCGAAAGGCGAAAGGCGAAAGGCGAAAGGCGAAAGGTGAAAGGCGAAAGGCGAAAGGTGAAAGGCGAAAGGCGAAAGCTAAAGGCGAAATGCGAAAGGCGAAAGGTGAAAGGCGAAAGGCGAAAGGCGAAAGGCGAAAGGCGAAAGGCGAAAGGCGAAAGGCGAAAGGCGAAAGGCGAAAGGCGAAAGGCGAAACGGGAAAGGCGAATGGCGAAAGGCGGAAGGTGAAAGGCGAAAGGCGAAAGGCGAAAGGCGAAAGGCGAAAGGCGAAAGGCGAAAGGCGAAAGGCGAAAGGCGAAAGGCGAAAGGCGAAAGGCGAAAGGCGAAAGGCGAAAGGCGACAGGCGAAAGGCGAAAGGCGAAAGGCGAAAGGCGAAAGGCGAAAGGCGAAAGGCGAAAGGCGAAAGGCGACAGGCGAAAGGCGAAAGGCGAAAGGCGAAAGGCGAAAAGCGGAAGGCAAAATGAAAAACGATTTTCTAAACGTGAAATGAAAATTAAGAAATTTAAAATGCCTAAAGCAAAAGAAAAAACGATATTCAAAAGATAAAATACAAAAGTTGAAATTGAAAATACGAAATGGAAAATTCGAAATTATAAATTTGTATTTCAAAATGCTAAAGGCGTATTGAGAAAGACGAAAGGCGAAGGACGAAAGTCGAAAGGCGAAAGGCGAAATGCAAAGGCGAAAGGCGAAAGGCGAAAGGTGAAAGGCGAAAGGCGAAAGGTGAAAGGCGAAAGGCGAAAAGCGAAAGGCGAAAGGCGAAAGGCGAAAGGCGAAAGGCGAAAGGCGAAAGGCGAAAGGCGAAAGGCGAAAGGCGAAAGGCGAAAGGCGAAAGGCGAAAGGCGAAAGGCGAAAGGCGAAACGCGAAAGGCGAAAGGCGAAAGGCGAAAGGCGAAAGGCGAAAGGCGAAAGGCGAAAGGCGAAAGGGGAAAGGCGAAAGGCGAAAGGCGAAAGGCGGATGGTGAAAGGCGTAAGGCGAAAGGCGAAAGGCGAAAGGCGAAAGGCGAAAGGCGAAAGGCGAAAGGCGAAAGGCGAAACGCGAAAGGCGGAAGGCGAAAGGCGAAAGGCGATAGGCGAAAGGCGAAAGGCGAAGGGCGAGAGGCAAAAGTCAAAATGCCTAAGGCAAAAGGAAAAACGATTTTCAAATGAAAATGGAGAAATTTAAAATGCCTAAAGCAAAAGAAGAAACGATATTCAAAAGATAATATACAAAATTTGAAATTGAAAATGCGAAATGGAAAATTCGAAATAATAAATTCGTATTTCAAAATGCTAAAGGCGAAATGCGAAAGGCGAAAGACGAAAGGCGAAGGCCGAAAGTCGAAAGGTGAAAGGCGAAAGGCAAAAGGCGAAAGGCGAAAGGCGAATGGAGAAAGCGAAACGCGAAAGGCGAAAGGCGAAAGACGAAAGGTGAAAGGCGAAAGGCGAAAGGCGAAAGGTGAAAGGCGAAAGGCGAAAGGCGAAAGGCGAAAGGCGAAAGGCGAAAGGCGAAAGGCGAAAGGCGAAAGGCGAAAGGCGAAAGGCGAAAGGCGAAAGGCGAAAGGCGAAAGGCGAAAGGCGAAAGGCGAAAGGCGAAAGGCGAAAGGCGAAAGGCGAAAGGCGAAAGGCGAAAGGCGGAAGGTGAAAGGCGAAAGGCGAAAGGCGAAAGGCGAAAGGCGAAAGGCGAAAGGCGAAAGGCGAAAAGCGGAAGGCAAAAGGAAAAACGATTTTCTAAACATGAAATGAAAATGGAGAAATTTAAAATGCCTAAAGCAAAAGAAAAAACGATATTCAAAAGATAAAATACAAAAGTTGAAATTGAAAATACGAAATGGAAAAGTCGAAATTATAAATTTGTATTTCAAAATGCTAAAGGCGAAATGCGAAAGGCGAAAGGCGAAGGGCGAAAGTCGAAAGGCGAAAGGCGAAAGGCAAAAGGCGAAAGGCGAAAGGCGAAAGTTGAAAGGCGAAAGGCGAAAGGTGAAAGGCGAAAGGCGAAAGGCGAAAGTCGAAAGGCGAAAGGCGAAAGGCGAAAGACGAAAGGCGAAGGGCGAAAGTCGAAAGGCGAAAGGCGGAAGGTGAAAGGCGAAATGCGAAAGGCGAAAGACGAAAGGCGAAGGGCGAAAGGCGAAAGGCGAAAGGCGAAAGGCCAAAGGCGAAGGGCGAGAGGCAAAAGTCAAAATGCCTAAGGCAAAATGAAAAACGATTTTCAAAACTAGAAATAAAAATGGAGAAATTTAAAATGCCTAAAGCAAAAGAAAAAACGATATTCAAAAGATAAAATACTAAAGTTGAAATTGAAAATGCGAAATGGAAAATTATAAATTATAAATTTGTATTTCAAAATGGTAAAGGCGAAATGCGAAAGGCGAAAGACGAAAGGCGAAGGGCGAAAGTCGAAAGGCGAAAGGCGAAAGGCAAAAGGCGAAAGGCGAAAGGCGAAAGTTGAAAGGCGAAAGGCGAAAGGTGAAAGGCGAAAGGCGAAAGGCGAAAGGCGAAAGGCGAAAGGCGAAAGGCGAAAGGCGAAAGGCGAAAGGCGAAAGGCGAAAGGCGAAAGGCGAAAGGCGAAAGGAGAAAGGCGAAAGGCGAAACGCGAAAGGCGAAAGGCGAAAGGCGGAAGGCGAAAGGCGAAAGGCGAAAGGCGGAAGGCGAAGGGCGAGAGGCAAAAGTCAAAATGCCTAAGGCAAAATGAAAAACGATTTTCAAAACATGAAATAAAAATGGAGAAATTTAAAATGCCTAAAGCAAAAGAAAAAACGATATTCAAAAGATAAAATACTAAAGTTGAAATTGAAAATGCGAAACGGAAAATTAGAAATTAGAAATTTGTATTTCAAAATGCTAAAGGCGAAATGCGAAAGGCGAAAGGCGAAAGGCGAAAGGCGAAGGGCGAAAGTCGAAAGGCGAAAGGCGAAAGGCAAAAGGCGAAAGGCGAAAGGTGAAAGGCGAAAGGCGAAAGGCGAAAGGTGAAAGGCGAAAGGCGAAAGGCGAAAGGCGAAAGGCGAAAGGCGAAAGGCGAAAGACGAAAGGCGAAAGGAGAAAGGCGAAAGGCGAAAGGCGAAAGGCGAAAGGTGAAAGGCGAAAGGCGAAAGTCGAAAGGCGAAATGCGAAAGGCGGAAGGTGAAATGCTAAAGGCGAAAGGCGAAAGGCGAAAGGCGAAAGGCGAAGGGCGAAAGGCGAAAGGCGAAAGGCGAAAGGCGAAAGGCGAAAGGCGAAGGCGAAAAGCGAAAAGGCGAAAGGCGAAAGGCGAAAGGCGAAAGTCGAAAGGCGAAAGGCGAAAGGCGAAAGGCGAAAGGCGAAAGGCGAAAGGCGAAAGGTGAAAGGCGAAAGGCGAAAGGCGAAATGCAAAAGGCGAAAGGCGAAAGGCGAAAGGCGAAAAGCGAAAGGCGAAAGGCGAAAGGCGAAAGGCGAAAGGCGAAAGGCGAAAGGCGAAAGGCGAAAGGCGAAAGGCGAAAGGCGAAAGGTGAAATGCTAAAGGCGAAAGGCGATAGGCGAAAGGCGAAGGGCGAAAGGCGAAAGGCGAAAGGCGAAAGGCCAAAGGCGAAAGGCGAAAAGCGAAAAGGCGAAAGGCGAAAGGCGAAAGGCGAAAGTCGAAAGGCGAAAGGCGAAAGGCGAAAGGCGAAAGGCGAAAGGCGAAAGGTGAAAGACGAAAGGTGAAAGGCGAAAGGCGAAAGGCGAAATGCAAAAGGCGAAAGGCGAAAGGCGAAAGGCGAAAGGCGAAAGGTGAAATGCTAAAGGCGAAAGGCGATAGGCGAAAGGCGAAGGGCGAAAGGCGAAAGGCGAAAGGCGAAAGGCGAAAGGCCAAAGGCGAAAGGCGAAAAGCGAAAAGGCGAAAGGCGAAAGGCGAAAGGCGAAAGTCGAAAGGCGAAAGGCGAAAGGCGAAAGGCGAAAGGTGAAAGGCGAAAGGTGAAAGGCGAAAGGCGAAAGGCGAAATGCAAAAGGCGAAAGGCGAAAGGCGAAAGGCGAAAGGCGAAAGGCGAAAGGCGAAAGGCGAAAGGCGAAAGGCGAAAGGCGAAAGGTGAAATGCTAAAGGCGGAAGGCGATAGGCGAAAGGCGAAGGGCGAAAGGCGAAAGGCGAAAGGCGAAAGGCGAAAGGCGAAAGGTGAAAGGCGAAAGGTGAAAGGCGAAAGGCGAAAGGCGAAATGCAAAAGGCGAAAGGCGAAAGGCGAAAGGCGAAAGGTGAAAGGCGAAAGGCGAAAGCGAAAGGCGAAATGCGAAAGGCGAAAGGCGAAAGGTGAAAGGCGAAAGGCGAAAGGCGAAATGCAAAAGGCGAAAGGCGAAAGGCGAAAGGCGAAAAGCGAAAGGCGAAAGGCGAAAGGCGAAAGGCGAAAGGCGAAAGGCGAAAGGCGAAAGGCGAAAGGCGACAGGCGAAAGGCGAAAGGCGACAGGCGAAAAGCGGAAGGCAAAAGGAAAAACGATTTTCTAAACGTGAAATGAAAATGGAGAAATTTAAAATGCCTAAAGCAAAAGAAAAAACGATATTCAAAAGATAAAATACAAAAGTTGAAATTGAAAATACGAAATGGAAAATTCGAAATTATAAATTTGTATTTCAAAATGCTAAAGGCGTATTGCGAAAGACGAAAGGCGAAGGACGAAAGTCGAAAGGCGAAAGGCGAAATGCAAAAGGCGAAAGGCGAAAGGTGAAAGGCGAAAGGCGAAAGGTGAAAGGCGAAAGGCGAAAAGCGAAAGGCGAAAGGCGAAAGGCGAAAGGCGAAAGGCGAAAGGCGAAAGGCGAAAGGCGAAAGGCGAAAGGCGAAAGGCGAAAGGCGAAAGGCGAAAGGCGAAAGGCGAAAGGCGAAAGGCGAAAGGGGAAAGGCGAAAGGCGAAAGGCGAAAGGCGGATGGTGAAAGGCGAAAGGCGAAAGGCGAAAGGCGAAAGGCGAAAGGCGAAAGGCGAAAGGCGAAACGCGAAAGGCGGAAGGCGAAAGGCGAAAGGCGAAAGGCGAAAGCCGAAAGGCGAAAGGCGAAAGGCGAAAGGCGAAAAGCGGAAGGCGAAAGGCGAAAGGCGATAGGCGAAAGGCGAAAGGCGAAGGGCGAGAGGCAAAAGTCAAAATGCCTAAGGCAAAAGGAAAAACGATTTTCAAATGAAAATGGAGAAATTTAAAATGCCTAAAGCAAAAGAAGAAACGATATTCAAAAGATAATATACAAAATTTGAAATTGAAAATGCGAAATGGAAAACTCGAAATAATAAATTCGTATTTCAAAATGCTAAAGGCGAAATGCGAAAGGCGAAAGACGAAAGGCGAAGGCCGAAAGTCGAAAGGTGAAAGGCGAAAGGCAAAAGGCGAAAGCCGAAAGGCGAATGGAGAAAGCGAAACGCGAAAGGCGAAAGACGAAAGGTGAAAGGCGAAAGGCGAAAGGCGAAAGGCGAAAGGTGAAAGGCGAAAGGCGAAAGGCGAAAGGCGAAAGGCGAAAGGCGAAAGGCGAAAGGCGAAAGGCGAAAGGCGAAAGGCGAAAGGCGAAAGGCGAAAGGCGAAAGGCGAAAGGCGAAAGGCGAAAGGCGAAAGGCGGAAGGTGAAAGGCGAAAGGCGAAAGGCGAAAGGCGAAAGGCGAAAGGCGAAAAGCGGAAGGCAAAAGGAAAAACGATTTTCTAAACATGAAATGAAAATGGAGAAATTTAAAATGCCTAAAGCAAAAGAAAAAACGATATTCAAAAGATAAAATACAAAAGTTGAAATTGAAAATACGAAATGGAAAAGTCGAAATTATAAATTTGTATTTCAAAATGCTAAAGGCGAAATGCGAAAGGCGAAAGGCGAAGGGCGAAAGTCGAAAGGCGAAAGGCGAAAGGCAAAAGGCGAAAGGCGAAAGGCGAAAGTTGAAAGGCGAAAGGCGAAAGGCGAAAGGTGAAAGGCGAAAGGCGAAAGGCGAAAGTCGAAAGGCGAAAGGCGAAAGGCGAAAGACGAAAGGCGAAGGGCGAAAGTCGAAAGGCGAAAGGCGGAAGGTGAAAGGCGAAATGCGAAAGGCGAAAGACGAAAGGCGAAGGGCGAAAGGCGAAAGGCGGAAGGCGACAGGCCAAAGGCGAAGGGCAAGAGGCAAAAGTCAAAATGCCTAAGGCAAAATGAAAAACGATTTTCAAAACTAGAAATAAAAATGGAGAAATTTAAAATGCCTAAAGCAAAAGAAAAAACGATATTCAAAAGATAAAATACTAAAGTTGAAATTGAAAATGCGAAATGGAAAATTATAAATTATAAATTTGTATTTCAAAATGGTAAAGGCGAAATGCGAAAGGCGAAAGACGAAAGGCGAACGGCGAAAGTCGAAAGGCGAAAGGCGAAAGGCAAAAGGCGAAAGGCGAAAGGCGAAAGTTGAAAGGCGAAAGGCGAAAGGCGAAAGGTGAAAGGCGAAAGGCGAAAGGCGAAAGGCGAAAGGCGAAAGGCGAAAGGCGAAAGGCGAAAGGCGAAAGGCGAAAGGCGAAAGGCGAAAGGAGAAAGGCGAAAGGCGAAAGGCGAAAGGCGAAAGGCGAAAGGCGAAAGGCGGAAGGCGAAAGGCGAAAGGCGAAAGGCGGAAGGCGAAGGGCGAGAGGCAAAAGTCAAAATGCCTAAGGCAAAATGAAAAACGATTTTCAAAACATGAAATAAAAATGGAGAAATTTAAAATGCCTAAAGCAAAAGAAAAAACGATATTCAAAAGATAAAATAATAAAGTTGAAATTGAAAATGCGAAACGGAAAATTAGAAATTAGAAATTTGTATTTCAAAATGCTAAAGGCGAAATGCGAAAGGCGAAGGGCGAAAGGCGAAGGGCGAAAGTCGAAAGGCGAAAGGCGAAAGGCAAAAGGCGAAAGGCGAAAGGCGAAAGGCGAAAGGTGAAACGCGAAAGGCGAAAGGCGAAAGGTGAAAGGCGAAAGGCGAAAGGCGAAAGGCGAAAGGCGAAAGGCGAAAGGCGAAAGGCGAAAGGCGAAAGACGAAAGGCGAAAGGAGAAAGGCGAAAGGCGAAAGGCGAAAGGCGAAAGGCGAAAGGCGAAAGGTGAAAGGCGAAAGGCGAAAGGCGAAAGGCGAAATGCGAAAGGCGGAAGGTGAAATGCTAAAGGCGAAAGGCGAAAGGCGAAAGGCGAAAGGCGAAGGGCGAAAGGCGAAAGGCGAAAGGCGAAAGGCGAAAGGCCAAAGGCGAAAGGCGAAAAGCGAAAAGGCGAAAGGCGAAAGGCGAAAGGCGAAAGTCGAAAGGCGAAAGGCGAAAGGCGAAAGGCGAAAGGCGAAAGGCGAAAGGCGAAAGGTGAAAGGCGAAAGGCGAAAGGCGAAATGCAAAAGGCGAAAGGCGAAAGGCGAAAGGCGAAAGGCGAAAGGCGAAAGGCGAAAGGCGAAAGGCGAAAGGCGAAAGGCGAAAGGCGAAAGGCGAAAGGCGAAAGGTGAAAGGCGAAAGGCGAATGGTGAAAGGCGAAAGGCGAAAGCGGAAGGCGAAATGCGAAAGGCGAAAGGCGAAAGGCGAAAGGCGAAAGGCGAAAGGCGAAAGGCGAAAGGCGAAAGGCGAAAGGCGAAACGGGAAAGGCGAAAGGCGAAAGGCGGAAGGTGAAAGGCGAAAGGCGAAAGGCGAAAGGCGAAAGGCGAAAGGCGAAAGGCGAAAGGCGAAAGGCGACAGGCGAAAGGCGAAAGGCGAAAGGCGAAAGGCGAAAGGCGAAAAGCGGAAGGCAAAAGGAAAAACGATTTTCTAAACGTGAAATGAAAATGGAGAAATTTAAAATGCCTAAAGCAAAAGAAAAAACGATATTCAAAAGATAAAATACAAAAGTTGAAATTGAAAATACGAAATGGAAAATTCGAAATTATAAATTTGTATTTCAAAATGCTAAAGGCGTATTGCGAAAGACGAAAGGCGAAGGACGAAAGTCGAAAGGCGAAAGGCGAAATGCAAAAGGCGAAAGGCGAAAGGCGAAAGGTGAAAGGCGAAAAGCGAAAGGTGAAAGGCGAAAGGCGAAAAGCGAAAGGCGAAAGGCGAAAGGCGAAAGGCGAAAGGCGAAAGGCGAAAGGCGAAAGGCGAAAGGCGAAAGGCGAAAGGCGAAAGGCGAAAGGCGAAAGGGGAAAGGCGAAAGGCGAAAGGCGAAAGGCGGATGGTGAAAGGCGTAAGGCGAAAGGCGAAAGGCGAAAGGCGAAAGGCGAAAGGCGAAAGGCGAAAGGCGAAAGGCGAAAGGCGAAACGCGAAAGGCGGAAGGCGAAAGGCGAAAGGCGAAAGGCGAAAGGCGAAAGGCGAAAGGCGAAAGGCGAAAGGCGAAAGGCGAAAGGCGAAAGGCGAAAGGCGAAAGGCGAAAGGCGAAAGGCGAAAAGCGGAAGGCGAAAGGCGAAAGGCGATAGGCGAAAGGCGAAAGGCGAAGGGCGAGAGGCAAAAGTCAAAATGCCTAAGGCAAAAGGAAAAACGATTTTCAAATGAAAATGGAGAAATTTAAAATACCTAAAGCAAAAGAAGAAACGATATTCAAAAGATAATATACAAAAGTTGAAATTGAAAATGCGAAATGGAAAATTCGAAATTATAAATTCGTATTTCAAAATGTTAAAGGCGAAATGCGAAAGGCGAAAGACGAAAGGCGAAGGCCGAAAGTCGAAAGGTGAAAGGCGAAAGGCAAAAGGCGAAAGGCGAAAGGCGAAAGGAGAAAGCGAAACGTGAAAGGCGAAAGACGAAAGGTGAAAGGCGAAAGGCGAAAGGCGAAAGGTGAAAGGCGAAAGGCGAAAGGCGAAAGGCGAAAGGCGAAAGGCGAAAGGCGAAAGGCGAAAGGCGAAAGGCGAAAGGCGAAAGGCGAAAGGCGAAAGGCGAAAGGCGAAAGGCGAAAGGCGAAAGGCGAAAGGCGAAAGGCGGAAGGTGAAAGGCGAAAGGCGAAAGGCGAAAGGCGAAAGGCGAAAAGCGGAAGGCAAAAGGAAAAACGATTTTCTAAACATGAAATGAAAATGGAGAAATTTAAAATGCCTAAAGCAAAAGAAAAAACGATATTCAAAAGATAAAATACAAAAGTTGAAATAGAAAATACGAAATGGAAAAGTCGAAATTATAAATTTGTATTTCAAAATGCTAAAGGCGAAATGCGAAAGGCGAAAGACGGAAGGCGAAGGGCGAAAGTCGAAAGGCGAAAGGCGAAAGGCGAAAGGCAATAGGCGAAAGGCGGAAGGTGAAAGGCGAAATGCGAAAGGCGAAAGACGAAAGGCGAAGGGCGAAAAGCGGAAGGTGAAAGGCGAAATGCGAAAGGCGAAAGACGAAAGGCGAAGGGCGAAGGGCGAAAGGCGGAAGGCGAAAGGCGAAAGGCGAAAGGCGAAGGGCGAGAGGCAAAAGTCAAAATGCCTAAGGCAAAATGAAAAACGATTTTCAAAACTAGAAATAAAAATGGAGAAATTTAAAATGCCTAAAGCAAAAGAAAAAACGATATTCAAAGGATAAAATACTAAAGTTGAAATTGAAAATGCGAAATGGAAAATTACAAATTATAAATTTGTATTTCAAAATGCTAAAGGCGAAATGCGGGAACAAGACCAGATTTTATGTAAACCCCGAATTTCTTTAAACTTTCAACACTAGTTCCTTTTTACTCACAAATCACAAATATTTAATCAAAATTTTGCGCAAAGTTATAGTTTCAGAGATAATCGACTTTAAAAATCGCGAAATTTGCACTATATTTCACAATACAATTTGACATTCCCCCGTAATTAATTAAATCTTCTTCTTCTTTTTAATATCAAAAAGAGGTTGTGGTAGGTATATACATACCTTCCGAACATTCGGGTTACCAGCATTGCGTTTTTTTATTCATTACGAATATTAATTGATGTGTAGTAATCAGCATTTAACACACACACACACATGCAGGCAGGCACACACACACACACAGGGGCGGGCGCGCACACACACACACACACAGGCTGGCAGGGGCACACACACACACACGCGCGCTCCGCTCCGCTCCGCGCGCGTGTGTGTGTGTGTGCCCCTGCCAGCCTGTGTGTGTGTGTGTGTGCTTCTTTAATAAACGTTTTTCTACTCCATTCTAAGTAATTGCTACATCAACTCGTAATGAATAAAAAAACGCAATGCTGGTAACCCGAATGTTCGGAAGGTATGTATATACCTACCACAGCCTCTTTTTAATACTAAAAATAAGAAGAAGATTTAATTAATTGCGGGGGAATGTCAAATTGTATTGTGAAATATAGTGCAAATTTCGCGATTTTTAAAGTCGATTATCTCTGAAACTATAACTTTGCGCAAAATTTTGATTAAATATTTGTGATTTGTGAGTAAAAATGAACTAGTGTTGAAAGTTTAAAGAAATTCGGGGTTTACATAAAATCTGGTCTTATGCCGAAATGCGAAAGGCGAAAGACGAAAGGCGAAGGGCGAAAGTCGATAGGCGAAAGGCGAAAGGCAAAAGGCGAAAGCGAAAGGCGAAAGTTGAAAGGCGAAAGGCGAAAGGCGAAAGGTGAAAGGCGAAAGGCGAAAGGCGAAAGGCGAAAGGCGAAAGGCGAAAGGGGAAAGGCGAAAGGCGAAAGGCGAAAGGCGAAAGGCGAAAGGAGAAAGGCGAAAGGCGAAAGGCGAAAGGCGAAAGGCGAAAGGCGAAAGACGAAAGGCGGAAGGCGAAAGGCGAAAGGCGAAGGGCGAGAGGCAAAAGTCAAAATGCCTAAGGCAAAATCAAAAACGATTTCCAAAACATGAAATAAAAATGGAGAAATTTAAAATGCCTAAAGCAAAAGAAAAAACGATATTCAAAAGATAAAATACTAAAGTTGAAATTGAAAATGCGAAATGGAAAATTAGAAATTAGAAATTTGTATTTCAAAATGCTAAAGGCGAAATGCGAAAGGCGAAAGACGAAAGGCGAAGGGCGAAAGTCGAAAGGCGAAAGGCGAAAGGCAAAAGGCGAAAGGCGAAAGGCGAAAGGTGAAAGGCGAAAGGCGAAAGACGAAAGGCGAAAGGAGAAAAGCGAAAGGCGAAAGGCGAAAGGCGAAAGGCGAAAGGCGAAAGGCGAAAGGCGAAAGGCGAAAGGCGAAAGGCGAAAGGCGAAAGGCGAAATGCGAAAGGCGGAAGGTGAAATGCTAAAGGCGAAAGGCGAAAGGCGAAAAGCGAAAGGCGAAGGGCGAAAGGCGAAAGGCGAAAGGCGAAAGGCCAAAGGCGAAAGGCGAAAAGCGAAAAGGCGAAAGGCGAAAGGCGAAAGTCGAAAGGCGGAAGGCGAAAGGCGAAAGGCGAAAGGCGAAAGGCGAAAGGTGAAAGGCGAAAGGCGAAATGCAAAAGGCGAAAGGCGAAAGGCGAAAGGCGAAAGGCGAAAGGCGAAAGGTGAAAGGCGAAAGGCGAAAGGTGAAAGGCGAAAGGCGAAAGCGAAAGGCGAAATGCGAAAGGCGAAAGGCGAAAGGCGAAAGGCGAAAGGCGAAAGGGGAAAGGCGAAAGGCGAAACGCGAAAGGCGAAAGGCGAAAGGCGAAAGGCGAAAGGCGAAAGGCGAAAGGCGAAAAGCGGAAGGCAAAAGGAAAAACGATTTTCTAAACATGAAATGAAAATGGAGAAATTTAAAATGCCTAAAGCAAAAGAAAAAACGATATTCAAAAGATAAAATACAAAAGTTGAAATTGAAAATACGAAATGGAAAATTCGAAATTATAAATTTGTATTTCAAAATGCTAAAGGCGTATTGCGAAAGACGAAAGGCGAAGGGCGAATGTCGAAAGGCGAAAGGCGAAATGCAAAAGGCGAAAGGCGAAAGGCGAAAGGTGAAAGGCGAAAGGCGAAAGGTGAAAGGCGAAAGGCGAAAGGCGAAAGGCGAAAGGCGAAAGGCGAAAGGCGAAATGCGAAAGGCGAAAGGCGAAAGGCGAAAGGCGAAAGGTGAAAGGCGAAAGGCGAAAGGCGAAAGACGAAAGGCGAAAGGAGAAAAGCGAAAGGCGAAAGGCGAAAGGCGAAAGGCGAAAGGCGAAAGGCGAAAGGCGAAAGGCGAAAGGCGAAAGGCGAAAGGCGAAAGGCGAAAGGCGAAAGGCGAAATGCGAAAGGCGGAAGGTGAAATGCTAAAGGCGAAAGGCGAAAGGCGAAAGGCGAAAAGCGAAAGGCGAAGGGCGAAAGGCGAAAGGCGAAAGGCGAAAGGCGAAAGGCGAAAGGCCAAAGGCGAAAGGCGAAAAGCGAAAAGGCGAAAGGCGAAAGGCGAAAGTCGAAAGGCGGAAGGCGAAAGGCGAAAGGCGAAAGGCGAAAGGCGAAAGGCGAAAGGCGAAAGGTGAAAGGCGAAAGGCGAAATGCAAAAGGCGAAAGGCGAAAGGCGAAAGGCGAAAGGCGAAAGGCGAAAGGTGAAAGGCGAAAGGCGAAAGGTGAAAGGCGAAAGGCGAAAGCGAAAGGCGAAATGCGAAAGGCGAAAGGCGAAAGGCGAAAGGCGAAAGGCGAAAGGCGAAAGGGGAAAGGCGAAAGGCGAAAGGCGAAAGGCGAAAGGCGAAAGGCGAAAGGCGAAAGGCGAAAGGCGGAAGCTGAAAAGCGTAAGGCGAAAAGCGAAATGCGAAAGGCGAAAGGTGAAAGGCGAAAGGCGAAAGGCGAAAGGCGAAAGGCGAAAGGCGAAGGGCGAAAGGCGAAAGGCGAAAGGCGAAAGGCGAAAGGCGAAATGCGAAAGGCGAAAGGCGAAAGGCGAAAGGCGAAAGGCGAAAGGCGAAAGGCGAAAGGCGAAAGGCGAAAGGCGAAAGGCGAAAGGCGAAAGGCGAAAGGCGAAAGGGGAAAGGCGAAAGGCGGAAGCTGAAAAGCGTAAGGCGAAAAGCGAAATGCGAAAGGCGAAAGGTGAAAGGCGAAAGGCGAAAGGCGAAAGGCGAAAGGCGAAAGGCGAAAGGCGAAAAGCGAAAGGCGAAAGGCGAAAGGCGAAAGGCGAAAGGCGAAAAGCGGAAGGCGAAAGGCGAAAGGCGATAGGCGAAAGGCGAAGGGCGAGAGGCAAAAGTCAAAATGCCTAAGGCAAAAGGAAAAACGATTTTCAAATGAAAATGGAGAAATTTAAAATGCCTAAAGCAAAAGAAGAAACGATATTCAAAAGATAATATACAAAAGTTGAAATTGAAAATGCGAATTGGAAAATTTGAAATTATAAATTCGTATTTCAAAATGCTAAAGGCGAAATGCGAAAGGCGAAAGACGAAAGGCGAAGGGCGAAAGTCGAAAGGCGAAAGGAGAAAGGCAAAAGGCGAAAGGCGAAAGGCGAAAGGAGAAAGCGAAACGCGAAAGGCGAAAGGCGAAAGGCGAAAGGCGAAAGGTGAAAGGCGAAAGGCGTAAGGTGAAAGGCGAAAGGCGAAAGGCGAAAGGCGAAAGGCGAAAGGCGAAAGGCGAAAGGCGAAAGGCGAAAGGCGAAAGGCGAAAGGCGAAAGGCGAAAGGCGGAAGGTGAAAGGCGAAAGGCGAAAGGCGAAAGGCGAAAGTTGAAAGGCGAAAGGCGAAAAGTGAAAGGCGAAAGGCAAAAGGCGAAAGGCGAAAGGCGAAAGGCGAAAGGCGAAAGGCGAAAGGCGAAAGACGGAAGGCGAAATGCGAAAGGCGAAAGGTGAAAGGTGAAGGGCGAGAGGCAAAAGTCAAAATGCCTAAGGCAAAAGGAAAAACGATTTTCAAAACATGAAATAAAAATGGAGAAATTTAAAATGCCTAAAGCAAAAGAAAAAACGATATTCAAAAGATAAAATACAAAAGTTGAAATTGAAAATGCGAAATGGAAAATTCGAAATTATGAATTCGTATTTCAAAAGGCTAAAGGCGAAATGCGAAAGGCGAAAGACGAAAGGCGAAGGGCGATTGTCGAAAGGCGAAAGGTGAATGGCGAAAGGCGAAAGGCGAAAGACGAAAGGCGAAAGGCGAAAGGCGAAAGGCGAAAGGCGAAAGGCGAAAGGCGAAAGGTGAAAGGCGAAAGGCGAAAGGCGAAAGGCGAAAGGCGAAAGGCGAAAGGCGAAAGGCGAAAGGCGAAAGGCGAAAGGTGAAAGGCGAAAGGTGAAAGGCGAAAGGCGGAAGGTGAAAGGCGAAATGCGAAAGGTGAAAGACGAAAGGCGAAGGTCGAATGTCGAAAGGCGAAAGGCGAAAGGCAAAAGGCGAAAGGCGAAAGGCGAAAGGTGAAAGGCGAAAAGCGAAAGGTGAAAGGCGAAAGGCGAAAGGCGAAAGACGAAAGACGAAGGGCGAAAGTCGAAAGGCGAAAGGCGGAAGGTGAAAGGCGAAATACGAAAGGCGAAAGACGAAAGGCGAAGGGCGAAAGGCGAAAGGCGGAAGGCGAAAGGCGAAAGGCGAAGGGCGAGAGGCAAAAGTCAAAATGCCTAAGGCAAAATGAAAAACGATTTTCAAAACATGAAATAAAAATGGAGAAATTTAAAATGCCTAAAGCAAAAGAAAAAACGATATTCAAAAGATAAAATACTAAAGTTGAAATTAAAAAGGCGAAATGGAAAATTATAAATTATAAATTTGTATTTCAAAATGGTAAAGGCGAAATGCGAAAGGCGAAAGGCGAAGGGCGAAAGTCGAAAGGCGAAAGGCGAAAGGCAAAAGTCGAAAGGCGAAAGGCGAAAGGCGAAAGGCGAAAGCCGAAAGGCGAAAGGCGAAAGGCGAAAGGCGAAAGGCGAAAGGAGAAAGGAGAAAGGCGAAAGGCAAAAGGCGAAAGGCGGAAGGCGAAAGGCGGAAGGCGAAAGGCGGAAGGCGAAAGGCGAAAGGCGAAGGGCGAGAGGCAAAAGTCAAAATGCCTAAGGCAAAATGAAAGACGATTTTCAAAACATGAAATAAAAATGGAGAAATTTAAAATGCCTAAAGCAAAAGAAAAAACGATATTCAAAAGATAAAATACTAAAGTTGGAATTGAAAATGCGAAATGGAAAATTAGAAATTAGAAATTTGTATTTCAAAATGCTAAAGGCGAAATGCGAAAGGCGAAAGACGAAAGGCGAAGGGCGAAAGTCGAAAGGCGAAAGGCGAAAGACGAAAGGCGAAAGGCGAAAGACGAAAGGCGAAAGGAGAAAGGCGAAAGGCGAAAGGCGAAAGGCGAAAGGCGAAAGGCGAAAGGCGAAAGGCGAAAGGCGAAAGGCGAAAGGCGAAATGCGAAAGGCGGAAGGTGAAATGCTAAAGGCGAAAGGCGAAAGACGAAAAGCGAAAGGCGAAGGGCGAAAGGCGAAAGGCGAAAGGCGAAAGGCGAAAGAAGAAAGGCGAAAGGCGAAAGGCGAAAGGCGAAAGGCGAAAGGCGGAAGGCGAAAGGCGAAAGGCGAAAGGGGGAAGGCGAAAGGCGAAGGGCAAGAGGCAAAAGTCAAAATGCCTAAGGCAAAATGAAAAACGATTTTCAAAACATGAAATAAAAATGGAGAAATTTAAAATGCCTAAAGCAAAAGAAAAAACGATATTCAAAAGATAAAATGCTAAAGTTGAAATTGAAAATGCGAAATGGAAAATTAGAAATTAGAAATTTGTATTTCAAAATGCTAAAGGCGAAATGCGAAAGGCGAAAGGCGAAAGGCGAAAGGCGAAAGGCGAAATGCAAATGGCGAAAGGCGAAAGGCGAAAGGTGAAAGGCGAAAGGCGAAAAGTGAAAGGCGAAAGGCGAAAGCGAAAGGCGAAATGCGAAAGGCGAAAGGCGAAAGGCGAAAGGCGAAAGACGAAAGGCGAAAGGCGAAAGGCGAAAGGCGAAAGGGGAAAGGCGAAAGGCGAAAGGCGAAAGGCGAAAGGCGAAAGGCGAAAGGCGAAAGGCGAAAGGCGAAAGGCGAAAGGCGAAAGGCGAAAGGCGAAAGGCGAAAGGCGAAAGGCGAAAAGCGGAAGGCAAAAGGAAAAACGATTTTCTAAACATGAAATGAAAATGGAGAAATTTAAAATGCCTAAAGCAAAAGAAAAAACGATATTCAAAAGATAAAATACAAAAGTTGAAATTGAAAATACGAAATGGAAAATTCGAAATTATAAATTTGTATTTCAAAATGCTAAAGGCGTATTGCGAAAGACGAAAGGCGAAGGGCGAAAGTGGAAAGGCGAAAGGCGAAATGCAAAAGGCGAAAGGCGAAAGGCGAAAGGTGAAAGGCGAAAGGCGAAAGGTGAAAGGCGAAAGGCGAAAGGCGAAAGGCGAAAGGCGAAATGCGAAAGGCGAAAGGCGAAAGGCGAAAGGCGAAAGGCGAAAGGCGAAAGGCGAAAGGCGAAAGGCGAAAGGCGAAAGGCGAAAGGCGAAAGGCGAAAGGCGAAAGGCGAAAGGCGAAAGGCGAAAGGGGAAAGGCGAAAGGCGAAAGGCGGAAGGTGAAAGGCGTAAGGCGAAAGGCGAAAGGCGAAAGGCGAAAGGCGAAAGGCGAAAGGCGAAAGGCGAAAAGCGAAAGGCGAAAGGCGAAAGGCGAAAGGCGAAAGGCGAAAGGCGAAAGGCGAAAGGCGAAAAGCGGAAGGCGAAAGGCGAAAGGCGATAGGCGAAAGGCGAAAGGCGAAGGGCGAGAGGCAAAAGTCAAAATGCCTATGGCAAAAGGAAAAACGATTTTCAAATGAAAATGGAGAAATTTAAAATGCCTAAAGCAAAAGAAAAAACGATATTCAAAAGATAATATACAAGAGTTGAAATTGAAAATGCGAATTGGAAAATTTGAAATTATAAATTCGTATTTCAAAATGCTAAAGGCGAAATGCGAAAGGCGAAAGACGAAAGGCGAAGGGCGAAAGTCGAAAGGCGAAAGGCGAAAGGCAAAAGGCGAAAGGCGAAAGGCGAAAGGAGAAAGCGAAACGCGAAAGGCGAAACGCGAAAGGCGAAAGGCGAAAGGCGAAATGCAAATGGCGAAAGGCGAAAGGCGAAAGGCGAAAGGTGAAAGGCGAAAGGCGAAAAGTGAAAGGCGAAAGGCGAAAGCGAAAGGCGAAATGCGAAAGGCGAAAGGCGAAAGGCGAAAGGCGAAAGACGAAAGGCGAAAGGCGAAAGGCGAAAGGCGAAAGGGGAAAGGCGAAAGGCGAAAGGCGAAAGGCGAAAGGCGAAAGGCGAAAGGCGAAAGGCGAAAGGCGAAAGGCGAAAGGCGAAAGGCGAAAGGCGAAAGGCGAAAGGCGAAAGGCGAAAAGCGGAAGGCAAAAGGAAAAACGATTTTCTAAACATGAAATGAAAATGGAGAAATTTAAAATGCCTAAAGCAAAAGAAAAAACGATATTCAAAAGATAAAATACAAAAGTTGAAATTGAAAATACGAAATGGAAAATTCGAAATTATAAATTTGTATTTCAAAATGCTAAAGGCGTATTGCGAAAGACGAAAGGCGAAGGGCGAAAGTCGAAAGGCGAAAGGCGAAATGCAAAAGGCGAAAGGCGAAAGGCGAAAGGTGAAAGGCGAAAGGCGAAAGGTGAAAGGCGACAGGCGAAAGGCGAAAGGCGAAATGCGAAAGGCGAAAGGCGAAAAGCGGAAGGCAAAAGGAAAAACGATTTTCTAAACATGAAATGAAAATGGAGAAATTTAAAATGCCTAAAGCAAAAGAAAAAACGATATTCAAAAGATAAAATACAAAAGTTGAAATTGAAAATACGAAATGGAAAATTCGAAATTATAAATTTGTATTTCAAAATGCTAAAGGCGTATTGCGAAAGACGAAAGGCGAAGGGCGAAAGTCGAAAGGCGAAAGGCGAAATGCAAAAGGCGAAAGGCGAAAGGCGAAAGGTGAAAGGCGAAAGGCGAAAGGTGAAAGGCGAAAGGCGAAAGGCGAAAGGCGAAAGGCGAAAGGCGAAATGCGAAAGGCGAAAGGCGAAAGGCGAAAGGCGAAAGGCGAAAGGCGAAAGGCGAAAGGCGAAAGGCGAAAGGCGAAAGGCGAAAGGCGAAAGGCGAAAGGCGAAAGGCGAAAGGCGAAAGGCGAAAGGCGAAAGGCGAAAGGCGAAAGGCGAAAGGCGAAAGGCGAAAGGGGAAAGGCGAAAGGCGAAAGGCGGAAGGTGAAAGGCGTAAGGCGAAAGGCGAAAGGCGAAAGGGGAAAGGCGAAAGGCGAAAGGCGAAAGGCGAAAGGCGAAAGGCGAAAGGCGAAAGGCGAAAGGCGAAAGGCGAAAGGCGAAAGGCGAAAGGCGAAAGGCGAAAGGCGAAAGGCGAAAAGCGGAAGGCAAAAGGAAAAACGATTTTCTAAACATGAAATGAAAATGGAGAAATTTAAAATGCCTAAAGCAAAAGAAAAAACGATATTCAAAAGATAAAATACAAAAGTTGAAATTGAAAATACGAAATGGAAAATTCGAAATTATAAATTTGTATTTCAAAATGCTAAAGGCGTATTGCGAAAGACGAAAGGCGAAGGGCGAAAGTCGAAAGGCGAAAGGCGAAATGCAAAAGGCGAAAGGCGAAAGGCGAAAGGTGAAAGGCGAAAGGCGAAAGGTGAAAGGCGAAAGGCGAAAGGCGAAAGGCGAAAGGCGAAAGGCGAAATGCGAAAGGCGAAAGGCGAAAGGCGAAAGGCGAAAGGCGAAAGGCGAAAGGCGAAAGGCGAAAGGCGAAAGGCGAAAGGCGAAAGGCGAAAGGCGAAAGGCGAAAGGCGAAGGGCGAAAGGCGAAAGGCGAAAGGGGAAAGGCAAAAGGCGAAAGGCGGAAGGTGAAAGGCGTAAGGCGAAAGGCGAAAGGCGAAAGGCGAAAGGCGAAAGGCGAAAGGCGAAAGGCGAAAAGCGAAAGGCGAAAGGCGAAAGGCGAAAGGCGAAAGGCGAAAGGCGAAAGGCGAAAGGCGAAAAGCGGAAGGCGAAAGGCGAAAGGCGATAGGCGAAAGGCGAAAGGCGAAGGGCGAGAGGCAAAAGTCAAAATGCCTAAGGCAAAAGGAAAAACGATTTTCAAATGAAAATGGAGAAATTTAAAATGCCTAAAGCAAAAGAAGAAACGATATTCAAAAGATAATATACAAAAGTTGAAATTGAAAATGCGAATTGGAAAATTTGAAATTATAAATTCGTATTTCAAAATGCTAAAGGCGAAATGCGAAAGGCGAAAGACGAAAGGCGAAGGGCGAAAGTCGAAAGGCGAAAGGCGAAAGGCAAAAGGCGAAAGGCGAAAGGCGAAATGAGAAAGCGAAACGCGAAAGGCGAAACGCGAAAGGTGAAAGGCGAAAGGCGAAAGGTGAAAGGCGAAAGGCGAAAGGCGGAAGGTGAAAGGCGAAAGGCGAAAGGCGAAAGGCGAAAGGCGAAAGGCGAAAGGCGAAAGGCGAAAGGCGAAAGGCGAAAGGCGAAAGTTGAAAGCCGAAAGGCGAAAGGCGGAAGGTGAAAGGCGAAAGGCGAAAGGCGAAAGGCGAAAGGCGAATGACGGAAGGCGAAAGGCGAAAGGCGAAAAGTGAAGGGCGAGAGGCAAAAGTCAAAATGCCTAAGGCAAAAGGAAAAACGATTTTCAAAACATGAAATAAAAATGGAGAAATTTAAAATGCCTAAAGCAAAAGAAAAAACGATATTCAAAAGATAAAATACAAAAGTTGAAATTGAAAATGCGAAATGGAAAATTCGAAATTATGAATTCGTATTTCAAAAGGCTAAAGGCGAAATGCGAAAGGCGAAAGACGAACGGCGAAGGGCGATTGTCGAAAGGCGAAAGGCAAAAGGCGAAAGGCGAAAGGCGAAAGGTGAAAGGCGAAAAGCGAAAGGTGAAAGGCGAAAGGCGAAAGGCGAAAGACGAAAGGCGAAGGGCGAAAGTCGAAAGGCGAAAGGCGGAAGGTGAAAGGCGAAATGCGAAAGGCGAAAGACGAAAGGCGAAGGGCGAAAGGCGAAAGGCGGAAGGCGAAAGGCGAAAGGCGAAGGGCGAGAGGCAAAAGTCAAAATGTCTAAGGCAAAATGAAAAACGATTTTCAAAACATGAAATAAAAATGGAGAAATTTAAAATGCCTAAAGCAAAAGAAAAAACGATATACAAAAGATAAAATACTAAAGTTGAAATTAACAAGTAAAAAAGCTAGAATTGGTCTAAGACCAATTCTTAGGATACCCTAGATGAATGCCCGTATTAAATTTCGTATGGTCACCGATCTATTCAAGTATTGATTTTGAAGTTGTTTTTCGCATATATTTCTAGAACGGTTTGTCGCACAGACAAAATGATTATAACCAATTTTATAGGATTTCGTATTCTGCAGAAGTTTTTAGTACCATAAAAATGTCTTGGACTGATCGTTTTCAAAGTATACGTAAAAAACCGAAATTTTTATATGGCAACACCAAGAAAGAGTTTCCCGATTTAGTCCATTTTTGACATTTTATTTCCTAATGTAGTAAAAACATCATGTGCGAAATTTCAGCTCTCTACGTCGACGCGTTCTCAGGCAGTGACCAAATATATAGCGGAAAACGAAATTTTTATATGGCAACCCCACGAAGGAGTTGCCCGATTTGGCTCATTTTCGAACTTAATTTTACTTTTTTTTTTTAAAGTCTGTGTACAAAATTTCAGCTCTCGACGTGTTCGCGTTCTCAAGTTATCGTGCGCACAGACGGACGGACGGACAGACGGACGGACGGACGGACGGACGGACATGCAAAAATCGAAATAACTTTTAATATTATGAATGGGTGTCCAATCCATTTTGCTCTACCATCATTATTTCGAGGTGTTACAAACGGAATGACAAACTTAGTATACCCCTATGATTTCATCTAGGGTATAAAAAGGCGAAATGGAAAATTATAAATTATAAATTTGTATTTCAAAATGGTAAAGGCGAAATGCGAAAGGCGAAAGACGAAAGGCGAAGGGCGAAAGTCGAAAGGCGAAAGGCGAAAGGCAAAAGGCGAAAGGCGAAAGGCGAAAGGTGAAAGGCGAAAGGCGAAAGGCGAAAGGTGAAAGGCGAAAGGCGAAAGGCGAAAGGCGAAAGGCGAAAGGCGAAAGGCGAAAGGCGAAAGGAGAAAGGCGAAAGGCGAAAGGCGAAAGGCAAAAGGCGAAAGGCGGAAGGCTAAAGGCGAAAGGCGAAAGGCGGAAGGCGAAAGGCGAAAGGCGAAGGGCGAGAGGCAAAAGTCAAAATGCCTAAGGCAAAATGAAAAACGATTTTCAAAACATGAAATAAAAATGGAGAAATTTAAAATGCCTAAAGCAAAAGAAAAAACGATAATCAAAAGATAAAATACTAAAGTTGGAATTGAAAATGCGAAATGGAAAATTAGAAATTAGAAATTTGTATTTCAAAATGCTAAAGGCGAAATGCGAAAGGCGAAAGACGAAAGGCGAAGGGCGAAAGTCGAAAGGCAAAAGGCGAAAGGCGAAAGGCGAAAGGCGAAAGGTGAATGGTGAAAGGCGAAAGGCGAAAGGTGAAAGGCGAAAGGCGAAAGGCGAAAGGCGAAAGGCGAAAGGCGAAAGGCGAAATGCAAAAGGCGAAAGGCGAAAGGCGAAAGGCGAAAGGCGGAAGGCGAAAGGCGAAAGGCGAAAGGCGAAAGGCGAAAGGCGGAAGGCGAAAGGCGAAAGGCGAAAGGCGAAAGGCGAAAGGCGAAAGGCGAAAGGCGAAAGGCGAAAGGCGAAAGGCGAAAGGCGAAAGGCGAAAGGCGAAAGACGAAAGGCGAAAGGAGAAAGGCGAAAGGTGAAAGGCGAAAGGCGAAAGGCGAAAGGCGAAAGGCGAAAGGCGAAAGGCGAAATGCGAAAGGCGGAAGGTGAAATGGTAAAGGAGAAAGGCGAAAGGCGAAAGGCGAAAGGCGAAAGGTGAAAGGCGAAAGGCGAAAGGCGAAGGGCGAAAGGCGAAAGGCGAAAGGCGAAAGGCGAAAGGCCAAAGGCGAAAGGCGAAAGGCGAAAGGCGAAGGGCGAAAGGCGAAAGGCGAAAGGCCAAAGGCGAAAGGCGAAAAGCGAAAAGGCGAAAGGCGAAAGGCGAAAGTCGAAAGGCGGAAGGCGAAAGGCGAAAGGCGAAAGGCGAAAGGTGAAAGGCGAAAGGCGAAAGGCGAAATGCAAAAGGCGAAAGGCGAAAGGCGAAAGGCGAAAGGCGAAAGGCGAAAGGCGAAAGGTGAAAGGCGAAAGGCGAAAGGTGAAAGGCGAAAGGCGAAAGCGAAAGGCGAAATGCGAAAGGCCAAAGGCGAAAGGCGAAAGGCGAAAGGCGAAAGGGGAAAGGCGAAAGGCGAAAGGCGAAAGGCGAAAGGCGAAAGGCGAAAGGCGAAAGGCGAAATGCGAAAGGCGGAAGGTGAAATGCTAAAGGCGAAAGGCGAAAGGCGAAAGGCGAAAAGCGAAAGGCGAAGGGCGAAAGGCGAAAGGCGAAAGGCGAAAGGAGAAAGGCGAAAGGCGAAAGGCGGAAGGCGAAAGGCGAAAGGCGAAAGGGGGAAGGCGAAAGGCGAAGGGCAAGAGGCAAAAGTCAAAATGCCTAAGGCAAAATGAAAAACGATTTTCAAAACATGAAATAAAAATGGAGAAATTTAAAATGCCTAAAGCAAAAGAAAAAACGGTATTCAAAAGATAAAATACTAAAGTTGAAATTGAAAATGCGAAATGGAAAATTAGAAATTAGAAATTTGTATTTCAAAATGGTAAAGGCGAAATGCGAAAGGCGAAAGGCGAAGGGCGAAAGTCGAAAGGCGAAAGGCGAAAGGCAAAAGGCGAAAGGCGAAAGGCGAAAGGCGAAAGGCGAAAGGCGAAAGCCGAAAGGCGAAAGGCGAAAGGCGAAAGGTGAAAGGCGAAAGGTGAAAGGCGAAAGGCGGAAGGTGAAAGGCGAAATGCGAAAGGTGAAAGACGAAAGGCGAAGGTCGAAAGTCGAAAGGCGAAAGGCGAAAGGCAAAAGGCGAAAGGCGAAAGGCGAAAGGTGAAAGGCGAAAAGCGAAAGGTGAAAGGCGAAAGGCGAAAGGCGAAAGACGAAAGGCGAAGGGCGAAAGTCGAAAGGCGAAAGGCGAAAGGCGGAAGGTGAAAGGCGAAATGCGAAAGGCGAAAGACGAAAGGCGAAGGGCGAAAGGCGAAAGGCGGAAGGCGAAAGGCGAAAGGCGAAGGGCGAGAGGCAAAAGTCAAAATGCCTAAGGCAAAATGAAAAACGATTTTCAAAACATGAAATAAAAATGGAGAAATTTAAAATGCCTAAAGCAAAAGAAAAAACGATATTCAAAAGATAAAATACAAAAGTTGAAATTGAAAATACGAAATGGAAAATTCGAAATTATAAATTTGTATTTCAAAATGCTAAAGGCGTATTGCGAAAGACGAAAGGCGAAGGGCGAAAGTCGAAAGGCGAAAGGCGAAATGCAAAAGGCGAAAATCGAAAGGCGAAAGGTGAAAGGCGAAAGGCGAAAGGTGAAAGGCGAAAGGCGAAAGGCGAAAGGCGAAATGCGAAAGGCGAAAGGCGAAAAGCGGAAGGCAAAAGGAAAAACGATTTTCTAAACATGAAATGAAAATGGAGAAATTTAAAATGCCTAAAGCAAAAGAAAAAACGATATTCAAAAGATAAAATACAAAAGTTGAAATTGAAAATACGAAATGGAAAATTCGAAATTATAAATTTGTATTTCAAAATGCTAAAGGCGTATTGCGAAAGACGAAAGGCGAAGGGCGAAAGTCGAAAGGCGAAAGGCGAAATGCAAAAGGCGAAAGGCGAAAGGCGAAAGGTGAAAGGCGAAAGGCGAAAGGTGAAAGGCGAAAGGCGAAAGGCGAAAGGCGAAAGGCGAAAGGCGAAATGCGAAAGGCGAAAGGCGAAAGGCGAAAGGCGAAAGGCGAAAGGCGAAAGGCGAAAGGCGAAAGGCGAAAGGCGAAAGGCGAAAAGCGGAAGGCAAAAGGAAAAACGATTTTCTAAACATGAAATGAAAATGGAGAAATTTAAAATGCCTAAAGCAAAAGAAAAAACGATATTCAAAAGATAAAATACAAAAGTTGAAATTGAAAATACGAAATGGA
The DNA here is from genome assembly GCA_963924295.1 of Dioctria rufipes. Taxonomy (NCBI): domain Eukaryota; kingdom Metazoa; phylum Arthropoda; class Insecta; order Diptera; family Asilidae; genus Dioctria; species Dioctria rufipes. The sequence goes on along the minus strand of CAWUPM010001393.1, from coordinate 184,979 downwards.
AAATTCGAAATTATAAATTTGTATTTCAAAATGCTAAAGGCGTATTGCGAAAGACGAAAGGCGAAGGGCGAAAGTCGAAAGGCGAAAGGCGAAATGCAAAAGGCGAAAGGCGAAAGGCGAAAGGTGAAAGGCGAAAGGCGAAAGGTGAAAGGCGAAAGGCGAAAGGCGAAAGGCGAAATGCGAAAGGCGAAAGGCGAAAAGCGGAAGGCAAAAGGAAAAACGATTTTCTAAACATGAAATGAAAATGGAGAAATTTAAAATGCCTAAAGCAAAAGAAAAAACGATATTCAAAAGATAAAATACAAAAGTTGAAATTGAAAATACGAAATGGAAAATTCGAAATTATAAATTTGTATTTCAAAATGCTAAAGGCGTATTGCGAAAGACGAAAGGCGAAGGGCGAAAGTCGAAAGGCGAAAGGCGAAATGCAAAAGGCGAAAGGCGAAAGGCGAAAGGTGAAAGGCGAAAGGCGAAAGGTGAAAGGCGAAAGGCGAAAGGCGAAAGGCGAAAGGCGAAAGGCGAAATGCGAAAGGCGAAAGGCGAAAGGCGAAAGGCGAAAGGCGAAAGGCGAAAGGCGAAAGGCGAAAGGCGAAAGGCGAAAGGCGAAAGGCGAAAGGCGAAAGGCGAAAGGCGAAAGGCGAAAGGCGAAAGGCGAAAGGCGAAAGGCGAAAGGCGAAAGGCGAAAGGCGAAAGGGGAAAGGCGAAAGGCGAAAGGCGGAAGGTGAAAGGCGTAAGGCGAAAGGCGAAAGGCGAAAGGGGAAAGGCGAAAGGCGAAAGGCGAAAGGCGAAAGGCGAAAGGCGAAAGGCGAAAGGCGAAAGGCGAAAGGCGAAAGGCGAAAGGCGAAAGGCGAAAGGCGAAAGGCGAAAGGCGAAAGGCGAAAGGCGAAAAGCGGAAGGCAAAAGGAAAAACGATTTTCTAAACATGAAATGAAAATGGAGAAATTTAAAATGCCTAAAGCAAAAGAAAAAACGATATTCAAAAGATAAAATACAAAAGTTGAAATTGAAAATACGAAATGGAAAATTCGAAATTATAAATTTGTATTTCAAAATGCTAAAGGCGTATTGCGAAAGACGAAAGGCGAAGGGCGAAAGTCGAAAGGCGAAAGGCGAAATGCAAAAGGCGAAAGGCGAAAGGCGAAAGGTGAAAGGCGAAAGGCGAAAGGTGAAAGGCGAAAGGCGAAAGGCGAAAGGCGAAAGGCGAAAGGCGAAATGCGAAAGGCGAAAGGCGAAAGGCGAAAGGCGAAAGGCGAAAGGCGAAAGGCGAAAGGCGAAAGGCGAAAGGCGAAAGGCGAAAGGCGAAAGGCGAAAGGCGAAAGGCGAAAGGCGAAGGGCGAAAGGCGAAAGGCGAAAGGGGAAAGGCAAAAGGCGAAAGGCGGAAGGTGAAAGGCGTAAGGCGAAAGGCGAAAGGCGAAAGGCGAAAGGCGAAAGGCGAAAGGCGAAAAGCGAAAGGCGAAAGGCGAAAGGCGAAAGGCGAAAGGCGAAAGGCGAAAGGCGAAAGGCGAAAAGCGGAAGGCGAAAGGCGAAAGGCGATAGGCGAAAGGCGAAAGGCGAAGGGCGAGAGGCAAAAGTCAAAATGCCTAAGGCAAAAGGAAAAACGATTTTCAAATGAAAATGGAGAAATTTAAAATGCCTAAAGCAAAAGAAGAAACGATATTCAAAAGATAATATACAAAAGTTGAAATTGAAAATGCGAATTGGAAAATTTGAAATTATAAATTCGTATTTCAAAATGCTAAAGGCGAAATGCGAAAGGCGAAAGACGAAAGGCGAAGGGCGAAAGTCGAAAGGCGAAAGGCGAAAGGCAAAAGGCGAAAGGCGAAAGGCGAAATGAGAAAGCGAAACGCGAAAGGCGAAACGCGAAAGGTGAAAGGCGAAAGGCGAAAGGTGAAAGGCGAAAGGCGAAAGGCGGAAGGTGAAAGGCGAAAGGCGAAAGGCGAAAGGCGAAAGGCGAAAGGCGAAAGGCGAAAGGCGAAAGGCGAAAGGCGAAAGGCGAAAGTTGAAAGCCGAAAGGCGAAAGGCGGAAGGTGAAAGGCGAAAGGCGAAAGGCGAAAGGCGAAAGGCGAATGACGGAAGGCGAAAGGCGAAAGGCGAAAAGTGAAGGGCGAGAGGCAAAAGTCAAAATGCCTAAGGCAAAAGGAAAAACGATTTTCAAAACATGAAATAAAAATGGAGAAATTTAAAATGCCTAAAGCAAAAGAAAAAACGATATTCAAAAGATAAAATACAAAAGTTGAAATTGAAAATGCGAAATGGAAAATTCGAAATTATGAATTCGTATTTCAAAAGGCTAAAGGCGAAATGCGAAAGGCGAAAGACGAACGGCGAAGGGCGATTGTCGAAAGGCGAAAGGCAAAAGGCGAAAGGCGAAAGGCGAAAGGTGAAAGGCGAAAAGCGAAAGGTGAAAGGCGAAAGGCGAAAGGCGAAAGACGAAAGGCGAAGGGCGAAAGTCGAAAGGCGAAAGGCGGAAGGTGAAAGGCGAAATGCGAAAGGCGAAAGACGAAAGGCGAAGGGCGAAAGGCGAAAGGCGGAAGGCGAAAGGCGAAAGGCGAAGGGCGAGAGGCAAAAGTCAAAATGCCTAAGGCAAAATGAAAAACGATTTTCAAAACATGAAATAAAAATGGAGAAATTTAAAATGCCTAAAGCAAAAGAAAAAACGATATACAAAAGATAAAATACTAAAGTTGAAATTAACAAGTAAAAAAGCTAGAATTGGTCTAAGACCAATTCTTAGGATACCCTAGATGAATGCCCGTATTAAATTTCGTATGGTCACCGATCTATTCAAGTATTGATTTTGAAGTTGTTTTTCGCATATATTTCTAGAACGGTTTGTCGCACAGACAAAATGATTATAACCAATTTTATAGGATTTCGTATTCTGCAGAAGTTTTTAGTACCATAAAAATGTCTTGGACTGATCGTTTTCAAAGTATACGTAAAAAACCGAAATTTTTATATGGCAACACCAAGAAAGAGTTTCCCGATTTAGTCCATTTTTGACATTTTATTTCCTAATGTAGTAAAAACATCATGTGCGAAATTTCAGCTCTCTACGTCGACGCGTTCTCAGGCAGTGACCAAATATATAGCGGAAAACGAAATTTTTATATGGCAACCCCACGAAGGAGTTGCCCGATTTGGCTCATTTTCGAACTTAATTTTACTTTTTTTTTTTAAAGTCTGTGTACAAAATTTCAGCTCTCGACGTGTTCGCGTTCTCAAGTTATCGTGCGCACAGACGGACGGACGGACAGACGGACGGACGGACGGACGGACGGACATGCAAAAATCGAAATAACTTTTAATATTATGAATGGGTGTCCAATCCATTTTGCTCTACCATCATTATTTCGAGGTGTTACAAACGGAATGACAAACTTAGTATACCCCTATGATTTCATCTAGGGTATAAAAAGGCGAAATGGAAAATTATAAATTATAAATTTGTATTTCAAAATGGTAAAGGCGAAATGCGAAAGGCGAAAGACGAAAGGCGAAGGGCGAAAGTCGAAAGGCGAAAGGCGAAAGGCAAAAGGCGAAAGGCGAAAGGCGAAAGGTGAAAGGCGAAAGGCGAAAGGCGAAAGGTGAAAGGCGAAAGGCGAAAGGCGAAAGGCGAAAGGCGAAAGGCGAAAGGCGAAAGGCGAAAGGAGAAAGGCGAAAGGCGAAAGGCGAAAGGCAAAAGGCGAAAGGCGGAAGGCTAAAGGCGAAAGGCGAAAGGCGGAAGGCGAAAGGCGAAAGGCGAAGGGCGAGAGGCAAAAGTCAAAATGCCTAAGGCAAAATGAAAAACGATTTTCAAAACATGAAATAAAAATGGAGAAATTTAAAATGCCTAAAGCAAAAGAAAAAACGATAATCAAAAGATAAAATACTAAAGTTGGAATTGAAAATGCGAAATGGAAAATTAGAAATTAGAAATTTGTATTTCAAAATGCTAAAGGCGAAATGCGAAAGGCGAAAGACGAAAGGCGAAGGGCGAAAGTCGAAAGGCAAAAGGCGAAAGGCGAAAGGCGAAAGGCGAAAGGTGAATGGTGAAAGGCGAAAGGCGAAAGGTGAAAGGCGAAAGGCGAAAGGCGAAAGGCGAAAGGCGAAAGGCGAAAGGCGAAATGCAAAAGGCGAAAGGCGAAAGGCGAAAGGCGAAAGGCGGAAGGCGAAAGGCGAAAGGCGAAAGGCGAAAGGCGAAAGGCGGAAGGCGAAAGGCGAAAGGCGAAAGGCGAAAGGCGAAAGGCGAAAGGCGAAAGGCGAAAGGCGAAAGGCGAAAGGCGAAAGGCGAAAGGCGAAAGACGAAAGGCGAAAGGAGAAAGGCGAAAGGTGAAAGGCGAAAGGCGAAAGGCGAAAGGCGAAAGGCGAAAGGCGAAAGGCGAAAGGCGAAATGCGAAAGGCGGAAGGTGAAATGGTAAAGGAGAAAGGCGAAAGGCGAAAGGCGAAAGGCGAAAGGTGAAAGGCGAAAGGCGAAAGGCGAAGGGCGAAAGGCGAAAGGCGAAAGGCGAAAGGCCAAAGGCGAAAGGCGAAAGGCGAAAGGCGAAGGGCGAAAGGCGAAAGGCGAAAGGCCAAAGGCGAAAGGCGAAAAGCGAAAAGGCGAAAGGCGAAAGGCGAAAGTCGAAAGGCGGAAGGCGAAAGGCGAAAGGCGAAAGGCGAAAGGTGAAAGGCGAAAGGCGAAAGGCGAAATGCAAAAGGCGAAAGGCGAAAGGCGAAAGGCGAAAGGCGAAAGGCGAAAGGCGAAAGGTGAAAGGCGAAAGGCGAAAGGTGAAAGGCGAAAGGCGAAAGCGAAAGACGAAATGCGAAAGGCGAAAGGCGAAAGGCGAAAGGCGAAAGGCGAAAGGGGAAAGGCGAAAGGCGAAAGGCGAAAGGCGAAAGGCGAAAGGCGAAAGGCGAAAGGCGAAATGCGAAAGGCGGAAGGTGAAATGCTAAAGGCGAAAGGCGAAAGGCGAAAGGCGAAAAGCGAAAGGCGAAGGGCGAAAGGCGAAAGGCGAAAGGCGAAAGGAGAAAGGCGAAAGGCGAAAGGCGAAAGGCGGAAGGCGAAAGGCGAAAGGCGAAAGGGGGAAGGCGAAAGGCGAAGGGCAAGAGGCAAAAGTCAAAATGCCTAAGGCAAAATGAAAAACGATTTTCAAAACATGAAATAAAAATGGAGAAATTTAAAATGCCTAAAGCAAAAGAAAAAACGGTATTCAAAAGATAAAATACTAAAGTTGAAATTGAAAATGCGAAATGGAAAATTAGAAATTAGAAATTTGTATTTCAAAATGGTAAAGGCGAAATGCGAAAGGCGAAAGGCGAAGGGCGAAAGTCGAAAGGCGAAAGGCGAAAGGCAAAAGGCGAAAGGCGAAAGGCGAAAGGCGAAAGGCGAAAGGCGAAAGCCGAAAGGCGAAAGGCGAAAGGCGAAAGGTGAAAGGCGAAAGGTGAAAGGCGAAAGGCGGAAGGTGAAAGGCGAAATGCGAAAGGTGAAAGACGAAAGGCGAAGGTCGAAAGTCGAAAGGCGAAAGGCGAAAGGCAAAAGGCGAAAGGCGAAAGGCGAAAGGTGAAAGGCGAAAAGCGAAAGGTGAAAGGCGAAAGGCGAAAGGCGAAAGACGAAAGGCGAAGGGCGAAAGTCGAAAGGCGAAAGGCGAAAGGCGGAAGGTGAAAGGCGAAATGCGAAAGGCGAAAGACGAAAGGCGAAGGGCGAAAGGCGAAAGGCGGAAGGCGAAAGGCGAAAGGCGAAGGGCGAGAGGCAAAAGTCAAAATGCCTAAGGCAAAATGAAAAACGATTTTCAAAACATGAAATAAAAATGGAGAAATTTAAAATGCCTAAAGCAAAAGAAAAAACGATATTCAAAAGATAAAATACTAAAGTTGAAATTAAAAAGGCGAAATGGAAAATTATAAATTATAAATTTGTATTTCAAAATGGTAAAGGCGAAATGCGAAAGGCGAAAGGCGAAGGGCGAAAGTCGAAAGGCGAAAGGCGAAAGGCAAAAGGCGAAAGGCGAAAGGAGAAAGGAGAAAGGCGAAAGGCAAAAGGCGAAAGGCGGAAGGCGAAAGGCGGAAGGCGAAAGGCGAAAGGCGAAGGGCGAGCGGCAAAAGTCAAAATGCCTAAGGCAAAATGAAAGACGATTTTCAAAACATGAAATAAAAATGGAGAAATTTAAAATGCCTAAAGCAAAAGAAAAAACGATATTCAAAAGATAAAATACTAAAGTTGGAATTGAAAATGCGAAATGGAAAATTAGAAATTAGAAATTTGTATTTCAAAATGCTAAAGGCGAAATGCGAAAGGCGAAAGACGAAAGGCGAAGGGCGAAAGTCGAAAGGCGAAAGGCGAAAGACGAAAGGCGAAAGGCGAAAGACGAAAGGCGAAAGGAGAAAGGCGAAAGGCGAAAGGCGAAAGGCGAAAGGCGAAAGGCGAAAGGCGAAAGGCGAAAGGCGAAAGGCGAAATGCGAAAGGCGGAAGGTGAAATGCTAAAGGCGAAAGGCGAAAGGCGAAAGGCGAAAAGCGAAAGGCGAAGGGCGAAAGGCGAAAGGCGAAAGGCGAAAGGCGAAAGGCGAAAGGCGAAAGGAGAAAGGCGAAAGGCGAAAGGCGAAAGGCGAAAGGTGAAAGGCGAAAGGCGGAAGGCGAAAGGCGAAAGGCGAAAGGGGGAAGGCGAAAGGCGAAGGGCAAGAGGCAAAAGTCAAAATGCCTAAGGCAAAATGAAAAACGATTTTCAAAACATGAAATAAAAATGGAGAAATTTAAAATGCCTAAAGCAAAAGAAAAAACGATATTCAAAAGATAAAATACTAAAGTTGAAATTGAAAATGCGAAATGGAAAATTCGAAATTAGAAATTTGTATTTCAAAATGCTAAAGGCGAAATGCGAAAGGCGAAAGACGAAAGGCGAAGGGCGAAAGTCGAAAGGCGAAAGGCAAAAGGCGAAAGGTGAAAGGCGAAAGGCGAAAGGTGAAAGGCGAAAGGCGAAAGGCGAAAGGCGAAAGGCGAAAGGCGAAAGACGAAAGGCGAAAGGAGAAAGGCGAAAGGCAAAAGGCGAAAGGCGAAAGGCGGAAGGCGAAAGGCGAAAACGAAAGGCGAAAGGCGAAAGGCGAAAGGCGAAATGCGAAAGGCGGAAGGTGAAATGCTAAAGGCGAAAGGCGAAAGGCGAAAGGCGAAAAGCGAAAGGCGAAGGGCGAAAGGCGAAAGGCGAAAGGCGAAAGGCGAAAGGCGAATGGCCAAAGGCGAAAGGCGAAAAGCGAAAAGCGAAAAGGCGAAAGGCGAAAGGCGAAAGTCGAAAGGCGGAAGGCGAAAGGCGAAAGGCGAAAGGCGAAAGGTGAAAGGCGAAAGGCGAAAGGCGAAATGCAAAAGGCGAAAGGCGAAAGGCGAAAGGCGAAAGGCGAAATGCAAATGGCGAAAGGCGAAAGGCGAAAGGCGAAAGGTGAAAGGCGAAAGGCGAAAAGTGAAAGGCGAAAGGCGAAAGCGAAAGGCGAAATACGAAAGGCGAAAGGCGAAAGGCGAAAGACGAAAGGCGAAAGGCGAAAGGCGAAAGGGGAAAGGCGAAAGGCGAAAGGCGAAAGGCGAAAGGCGAAAGGCGAAAGGCGAAAGGCGAAAGGCGAAAGGCGAAAGGCGAAAGGCGAAAGGCGAAAGGCGAAAGGCGAAAAGCGGAAGGCAAAATGAAAAACGATTTTCAAAACATGAAATGAAAATGGAGAAATTTAAAATGCCTAAAGCAAAAGAAAAAACGATATTCAAAAGATAAAATACAAAAGTTGAAATTGAAAATACGAAATGGAAAATTCGAAATTATAAATTTGTATTTCAAAATGCTAAAGGCGTATTACGAAAGACGAAAGGCGAAGGGCGAAAGTCGAAAGGCGAAAGGCGAAATGCAAAAGGCGAAAGGCGAAAGGCGAAAGGCGAAAGGCGAAAGGCGAAAGGCGAAAGGCGAAAGGCGAAAGGCGAAAGGCGAAAGGCGAAAGGCGAAAGTTGAAAGCCGAAAGGCGAAAGGCGGAAGGTGAAAGGCGAAAGGCGAAAGGCGAAAGGCGAAAGGCGAATGACGGAAGGCGAAAGGCGAAAGGCGAAAAGCGAAAGGTGAAGGGCGAGAGGCAAAAGTCAAAATGCCTAAGGCAAAAGGAAAAACGATTTTCAAAACATGAAATAAAAACGGAGAAATTTAAAATGCCTAAAGCAAAAGAAAAAACGATATTCAAAAGATAAAATACAAAAGTTGAAATTGAAAATGCGAAATGGAAAATTCGAAATTATGAATTCGTATTTCAAAAGGCTAAAGGCGAAATGCGAAAGGCGAAAGACGAACGGCGAAGGGCGATTGTCGAAAGGCGAAAGGCAAAAGGCGAAAGGCGAAAGGCGAAAGGTGAAAGGCGAAAAGCGAAAGGTGAAAGGCGAAAGGCGAAAGGCGAAAGACGAAAGGCGAAGGGCGAAAGTCGAAAGGCGAAAGGCGGAAGGTGAAAGGCGAAATGCGAAAGGCGAAAGACGAAAGGCGAAGGGCGAAAGGCGAAAGGCGGAAGGCGAGAGGCGAAAGGCGAAGGGCGAGAGGCAAAAGTCAAAATGCCTAAGGCAAAATGAAAAACGATTTTCAAAACATGAAATAAAAATGGAGAAATTTAAAATGCCTAAAGCAAAAGAAAAAACGATATTCAAAAGATAAAATACTAAAGTTGAAATTAAAAAGGCGAAATGGAAAATTATAAATTATAAATTTGTATTTCAAAATGGTAAAGGCGAAATGCGAAAGGCGAAAGACGAAAGGCGAAGGGCGAAAGTCGAAAGGCGAAAGGCGAAAGGCAAAAGGCGAAAGGCGAAAGGCGAAAGGTGAAAGGCGAAAGGCGAAAGGCGAAAGGTGAAAGGCGAAAGGCGAAAGGCGAAAGGCGAAAGGCGAAAGGCGAAAGGCGAAAGGCGAAAGGCGAAAGGCGAAAGGCGAAAGGCGAAAGGCGAAAGGAGAAAGGCGAAAGGCGAAAGGCGAAAGGCAAAAGGCGAAAGGCGGAAGGCTAAAGGCGAAAGGCGAAAGGCGGAAGGCGAAAGGCGAAAGGCGAAGGGCGAGAGGCAAAAGTAAAAATGCCTAAGGCAAAATGAAAAACGATTTTCAAAACATGAAATAAAAATGGAAAAATTTAAAATGCCTAAAGCAAAAGAAAAAACGATAATCAAAAGATAAAATACTAAAGTTGGAATTGAAAATGCGAAATGGAAAATTAGAAATTAGAAATTTGTATTTCAAAATGCTAAAGGCGAAATGCGAAAGGCGAAAGACGAAAGGCGAAGGGCGAAAGTCGAAAGGCAAAAGGCGAAAGGCGAAAGGCGAAATGCGAAAGGTGAAAGGTGAAAGGCGAAAGGCGAAAGGTGAAAGGCGAAAGGCGAAAGGCGAAAGGCGAAAGGCGAAAGGCGAAAGGCGAAATGCAAAAGGCGAAAGGCGAAAGGCGAAAGGCGAAAGGCGAAAGGCGGAAGGCGAAAGGCGAAAGGCGAAAGGCGAAAGGCGAAAGGCGGAAGGCGAAAGGCGAAAGGCGAAAGGCGAAAGGCGAAAGGCGAAAGGCGAAAGGCGAAAGGCGAAAGGCGAAAGGCGAAAGGCGAAAGGCGAAAGGCGAAAGGCGAAAGGCGAAAGGCGAAAGGCGAAAGGCGAAAGACGAATGGCGAAAGGAGAAAGGCGAAAGGCGAAAGGCGAAAGCCGAAATGCGAAAGGCGGAAGGTGAAATGGTAAAGGCGAAAGGCGAAAGGCGAAAGGCGAAAGGCGAAAGGCGAAAGGCGAAAGGCGAAGGGCGAAAGGCGAAAGGCGAATGGCGAAAGGCCAAAGGCGAAAGGCGAAAGGCGAAAGGCGAAGGGCGAAAGGCGAAAGGCGAAAGGCCAAAGGCGAAAGGCGAAAAGCGAAAAGGCAAAAGGCGAAAGGCGAAAGTCGAAAGGCGGAAGGCGAAAGGCGAAAGGCGAAAGGCGAAAGGCGAAAGGTGAAAGGCGAAAGGCGAAAGGCGAAATGCAAAAGGCGAAAGGCGAAAGGCGAAAGGCGAAAGGCGAAAGGTGAAAGGCGAAAGGCGAAAGGTGAAAGGCGAAAGGCGAAAGCGAAAGGCGAAATGCGAAAGGCGAAAGGCGAAAGGCGAAAGGCGAAAGGCGAAAGGCGAAAGGGGAAAGGCGAAAGGCGAAAGGCGAAAGGCGAAAGGCGAAAGGCGAAAGGCGAAAGGCGAAAAGCGGAAGGCAAAAGGAAAAACGATTTTCTAAACATGAAATGAAAATGGAGAAATTTAAAATGCCTAAAGCAAAAGAAAAAACGATATTCAAAAGATAAAATACAAAAGTTGAAATTGAAAATACGAAATGGAAAATTCGAAATTATAAATTTGTATTTCAAAATGCTAAAGGCGTATTGCGAAAGACGAAAGGCGAAGGGCGAAAGTCGAAAGGCGAAAGGTGAAAGGCGAAAGGCGAAAGGCGAAATGCAAAAGGCGAAAGGCGAAAGGCGAAAGGCGAAAGGCGAAAGGCGAAAGGTGAAAGGCGAAAGGCGAAAGGTGAAAGGCGAAAAGCGAAAGGCGAAAGGCGAAAGGCGAAAGGTGAAAGGCGAAAGGCGAAAGCGAAAGGCGAAATGCGAAAGGCGAAAGGCGAAAGGCGAAAGGCGAAAGGGGAAAGGCGAAAGGCGAAAGGCGAAATTCGAAAGGCGAAAGGCGAAAGGCGAAAGGCGAAAGGCGAAAGGCGAAAGGCGAAAGGCGAAAGGCGAAAGGCGAAAGGCGAAAAGCGGAAGGCAAAAGGAAAAACGATTTTCTAAACATGAAATGAAAACGGAGAAATTTAAAATGCCTAAAGCAAAAGAAAAAACGATATTCAAAAGATAAAATACAAAAGTTGAAATTGAAAATACGAAATGGAAAATTCGAAATTATAAATTTGTATTTCAAAATGCTAAAGGCGTATTGCGAAAGACGAAAGGCGAAGGGCGAAAGTCGAAAGGCGAAAGGCGAAATGCAAAAGGCGAAAGGCGAAAGGCGAAAGGCGAAAGGTGAAAGGCGAAAGGCAAAAGGTGAAAGGCGAAAGGCGAAAGGCGAAAGGCGAAAGGCGAAAGGCGAAAGGCGAAAGGCGAAAGGCGAAATGCGAAAGGCGAAAGGCGAAAGGCGAAAGGCGAAAGGCGAAAGGCGAAAGGCGAAAGGCGAAAGGCGAAAGGCGAAAGGCGAAAGGCGAAAGGCGAAAGGCGAAAGGCGAAAGGGGAAAGGCGAAAGGCGGAAGTTGAAAGGCGTAAGGCGAAAGGCGAAAGGCGAAAGGCGAAAGGCGAATGGCGAAAGGCGAAAGGCGAAAGGCGAAAGGTGAAAGGCGAAAGGCGAAAGGCGAAAGGCGAAAGGCGAAGGGCGAGAGGCAAAAGTCAAAATGCCTAAGGCAAAAGGAAAAACGATTTTCAAATGAAAATGGAGAAATTTAAAATGCCTAAAGCAAAAAAGAAACGATATTCAAAAGATAATATACAAAAGTTGAAATTGAAAATGCGAAATGGAAAATTCGAAATTATAAATTTGTATTTCAAAATGCTAAAGGCGTATTGCGAAAGACGAAAAGCGAAGGGCGAAAGTCGAAGGGCGAAAGGCGAAATGCAAAAGGCGAAATGCGAAAGGCGAAAGGTGAAAGGCGAAAGGCGAAAGGTGAAAGGCGAAAGGCGAAAGGCGAAAGGCGAAATGCGAAAGGCGAAAGGCGAAAGGCGAAAGGCGAAAGGCGAAAGGCGAAAGGCGAAAGGCGAAAGGCGAAAGGCGAAAGGCGAAAGGCGAAAGGCGAAAGGCGAAAGGCGAAAGGCGAAAGGCGAAAGGCGAAAGGCGAAAGGCGAAAGGCGAAAGGCGAAAGACGAAAGGAGAAAGGCGAAAGGCGAAAGGCGAAAGGCGAAAGGCGAAAGGCGAAATGCGAAAGGCGGAAGGTGAAATGGTAAAGGCGAAATGCGAAAGGCGAAAGGCGAAAGGCGAAGGGCGAAAGGCGAAAGGCGAAAGGCGAAAGGCGAAGGGAGAAAGGCGAAAGGCGAAAGGCGAAAGGCGAAAGGCGAAAGGCGAAAGGCGAAAGGCGGAAGGCGAAAGGCGAAAGGCGAAAGGCGGAAGGTAAAAGGCGAAAGGCGAAGGGCGAGAGGCAAAAGTCAAAATGCCTAAGGCAAAATGAAAAACGATTTTCAAAACTAGAAATAAAAATGGAGAAATTTAAAATGCCTAAAGCAAAAGAAAAAACGATATTCAAAAGATATAATACTAAAGTTGGAATTGAAAATGCGAAATGGAAAATTAGAAATTAGAAATTTGTATTTCAAAATGCTAAAGGCGAAATGAGAAAGGCGAAAGACGAAAGGCGAAGGGCGAAAGGCGAAAGGCGAAAGGCGAAAGGCGAAAGGCCAAAGGCGAAAGGCGAAAGGCGAAAAGCGAAAAGGCGAAAGGCGAAAGGCGAAAGTCGAAAGGCGAAAGGCGAAAGGCGAAAGGCGAAAGGCGAAAGGCGAAAGGCGAAAGGCGAAAGGCGAAAGGTGAAAGGCGAAAGGCGATATGCAAAAGGCGAAAGGCGAAAGGCGAAAGGCGAAAGGCGAAAGGCGAAAGGCGAAAGGCGAAAGGCGAAAGGCGAAAGGCGAAATGCAAAAGGCGAAAGGCGAAAGGCGGAAGGTGAAAGGCGAAAGGCGAAAGGCGAAAGGCGAAAGGCGAAAGGCGAAAGACGGAAGGCGAAAGGCGAAAGGCGAAAGGCGAAAGGCGAAAGGTGAAGGGCGAGAGGCGAAAGGCGAAAGGCGAAACGCGGAAAGCAAAAGGAAAAACGATTTTCTAAACATGAAATGAAAATGGAGAAATTTAAAATGCCTAAAGCAAAAGAAAAAACGATATTCAAAAGATAAAATACAAAAGTTGAAATTGAAAATACGAAATGGAAAAGTCGAAATTATAAATTTGTATTTCAAAATGCTAAAGGCGAAATGCGAAAGGCGAAAGACGAAAGGCGAAAGGCGAAAGGCGGAAGGCGAAAGGCGAAAGGCGAAAGGCGAAAGGCGAAAAGCGGAAGGCAAAAGGAAAAACGATTTTCTAAACATGAAATGAAAATGGAGAAATTTAAAATGCCTAAAGCAAAAGAAAAAACGATATTCAAAAGATAAAATACAAAAGTTGAAATTGAAAATACGAAATGGAAAATTCGAAATTATAAATTTGTATTTCAAAATGCTAAAGGCGTATTGCGAAAGACGAAAGGCGAAGGGCGAAAGTCGAAAGGCGAAAGGTGAAAGGCGAAAGGCGAAAGGCGAAATGCAAAAGGCGAAAGGCGAAAGGCGAAAGGCGAAAGGCGAAAGGCGAAAGGTGAAAGGCGAAAGGCGAAAGGTGAAAGGCGAAAAGCGAAAGGCGAAAGGCGAAAGGCGAAAGGCGAAAGGTGAAAGGCGAAAGGCGAAAGCGAAAGGCGAAATGCGAAAGGCGAAAGGCGAAAGGCGAAAGGCGAAAGGGGAAAGGCGAAAGGCGAAAGGCGAAATTCGAAAGGCGAAAGGCGAAAGGCGAAAGGCGAAAGGCGAAAGGCGAAAGGCGAAAGGCGAAAGGCGAAAGGCGAAAAGCGGAAGGCAAAAGGAAAAACGATTTTCTAAACATGAAATGAAAACGGAGAAATTTAAAATGCCTAAAGCAAAAGAAAAAACGATATTCAAAAGATAAAATACAAAAGTTGAAATTGAAAATACGAAATGGAAAATTCGAAATTATAAATTTGTATTTCAAAATGCTAAAGGCGTATTGCGAAAGACGAAAGGCGAAGGGCGAAAGTCGAAAGGCGAAAGGCGAAATGCAAAAGGCGAAAGGCGAAAGGCGAAAGGCGAAAGGTGAAAGGCGAAAGGCAAAAGGTGAAAGGCGAAAGGCGAAAGGCGAAAGGCGAAAGGCGAAAGGCGAAAGGCGAAAGGCGAAAGGCGAAATGCGAAAGGCGAAAGGCGAAAGGCGAAAGGCGAAAGGCGAAAGGCGAAAGGCGAAAGGCGAAAGGCGAAAGGCGAAAGGCGAAAGGCGAAAGGCGAAAGGCGAAAGGCGAAAGGGGAAAGGCGAAAGGCGAAAGGCGGAAGTTGAAAGGCGTAAGGCGAAAGGCGAAAGGCGAAAGGCGAAAGGCGAATGGCGAAAGGCGAAAGGCGAAAGGCGAAAGGTGAAAGGCGAAAGGCGAAAGGCGAAAGGCGAAAGGCGAAGGGCGAGAGGCAAAAGTCAAAATGCCTAAGGCAAAAGGAAAAACGATTTTCAAATGAAAATGGAGAAATTTAAAATGCCTAAAGCAAAAAAGAAACGATATTCAAAAGATAATATACAAAAGTTGAAATTGAAAATGCGAAATGGAAAATTCGAAATTATAAATTTGTATTTCAAAATGCTAAAGGCGTATTGCGAAAGACGAAAAGCGAAGGGCGAAAGTCGAAGGGCGAAAGGCGAAATGCAAAAGGCGAAATGCGAAAGGCGAAAGGTGAAAGGCGAAAGGCGAAAGGTGAAAGGCGAAAGGCGAAAGGCGAAAGGCGAAATGCGAAAGGCGAAAGGCGAAAGGCGAAAGGCGAAAGGCGAAAGGCGAAAGGCGAAAGGCGAAAGGCGAAAGGCGAAAGGCGAAAGGCGAAAGGCGAAAGGCGAAAGGCGAAAGGCGAAAGGCGAAAGGCGAAAGGCGAAAGGCGAAAGGCGAAAGGCGAAAGGCGAAAGGCGAAAGGCGAAAGACGAAAGGAGAAAGGCGAAAGGCGAAAGGCGAAAGGCGAAAGGCGAAAGGCGAAATGCGAAAGGCGGAAGGTGAAATGGTAAAGGCGAAAGGCGAAAGGCGAAAGGCGAAAGGCGAAGGGCGAAAGGCGAAAGGCGAAAGGCGAAAGGCGAAGGGAGAAAGGCGAAAGGCGAAAGGCGAAAGGCGAAAGGCGAAAGGCGAAAGGCGAAAGGCGGAAGGCGAAAGGCGAAAGGCGAAAGGCGGAAGGTAAAAGGCGAAAGGCGAAGGGCGAGAGGCAAAAGTCAAAATGCCTAAGGCAAAATGAAAAACGATTTTCAAAACTAGAAATAAAAATGGAGAAATTTAAAATGCCTAAAGCAAAAGAAAAAACGATATTCAAAAGATATAATACTAAAGTTGGAATTGAAAATGCGAAATGGAAAATTAGAAATTAGAAATTTGTATTTCAAAATGCTAAAGGCGAAATGAGAAAGGCGAAAGACGAAAGGCGAAGGGCGAAAGGCGAAAGGCGAAAGGCGAAAGGCGAAAGGCCAAAGGCGAAAGGCGAAAGGCGAAAAGCGAAAAGGCGAAAGGCGAAAGGCGAAAGTCGAAAGGCGAAAGGCGAAAGGCGAAAGGCGAAAGGCGAAAGGCGAAAGGCGAAAGGCAAAAGGTGAAAGGCGAAAGGCGATATGCAAAAGGCGAAAGGCGAAAGGCGAAAGGCGAAAGGCGAAAGGCGAAAGGCGAAAGGCGAAAGGCGAAAGGCGAAAGGCGAAATGCAAAAGGCGAAAGGCGAAAGGCGGAAGGTGAAAGGCGAAAGGCGAAAGGCGAAAGGCGAAAGGCGAAAGGCGAAAGACGGAAGGCGAAAGGCGAAAGGCGAAAGGCGAAAGGCGAAAGGTGAAGGGCGAGAGGCGAAAGGCGAAAGGCGAAACGCGGAAAGCAAAAGGAAAAACGATTTTCTAAACATGAAATGAAAATGGAGAAATTTAAAATGCCTAAAGCAAAAGAAAAAACGATATTCAAAAGATAAAATACAAAAGTTGAAATTGAAAATACGAAATGGAAAAGTCGAAATTATAAATTTGTATTTCAAAATGCTAAAGGCGAAATGCGAAAGGCGAAAGACGAAAGGCGAAAGGCGAAAGGCGGAAGGCGAAAGGCGAAAGGCGAAAGGCCAAAGGCGAAAGGCCAAAGGCGAAAGGCGAAAAGCGAAAAGGCGAAAGGCGAAAGGCGAAAGTCGAAAGGCGAAAGGCGAAAGGCGAAAGGCGAAAGGCGAAAGGCGAAAGGCGAAAGGCGAAAGGCGAAAGGTGAAAGGCGAAAGGCGATATGCAAAAGGCGAAAGGCGAAAGGCGAAAGGCGAAAGGCGAAAGGTGAAAGGAGAAAGGCGAAAGGTGAAAGGCTAAAGGCGAAAGGCGAAAGGCGGAAGGTGAAAGGCGAAAGGCGAAAGGCGAAAGGCGAAAGGCGAAAGGCGAAAGGCGAAAGGCGAAAGGCGAAAGGCGAAAGGCGAAAGGCGAAAGGCGAAAGGCGAAAGGCGAAAGGCGAAAGGCGAAAAGCAGAAAGCAAAAGGAAAAACGATTTTCTAAACATGAAATGAAAATGGAGAAATTTAAAATGCCTAAAGCAAAAGAAAAAACGATATTCAAAAGATAAAATACAAAAGTTGAAATTGAAAATACGAAATGGAAAAGTCGAAATTATAAATTTGTATTTCAAAATGCTAAAGGCGAAATGCGAAAGGCGAAAGACGAAAGGCGAAAGGCGAAAGGCGGAAGGCGAAAGGCGAAAGGCGAAAGGCGGAAGGCGAAAGGCGAAGGGCGAGAGGCAAAAGTCAAAATGCCTAAGGCAAAAAGAAAAACGATTTTCAAAACATGAAATAAAAATGGAGAAATTTAAAATGCCTAAAGCAAAAGAAAAAACGATATTCAAAAGATAAAATACTAAAGTTGAAATTGAAAATGCGAAATGGAAAATTAGAAATTAGAAATTTGTATTTCAAAATGCTAAAGGCGAAATGCGAAAGGCGAAAGAGGAAAGGCGAAGGGCGAAAGTCGAAAGGCGAAAGGCGAAAGGCGAAAGGCAAAAGGCGAAAGGCGAAAGGCGAAAGGTGAAAGGCGAAAGGCGAAAGGCGAAAGACGAAAGGCGAAAGGAGAAAGGCGAAAGGCGAAAGGCGAAAGGCGAAAGGCGAAAGGCGAAAGGCGAAAGGCGAAAGGCGAAAGGCGTAATGCGAAAGGCGGAAGGTGAAATGCTAAAGGCGAAAGGCGAAAGGCGAAAAGCGAAAGGCGAAGGACGAAAGGCGAAAGGCGAAAGGCGAAAGGCGAAAGGCGAAAGGCCAAAGGCGAAAGGCGAAAAGCGAAAAGGCGAAAGGCGAAAGGCGAAAGTCGAAAGGCGGAAGGCGAAAGGCGAAAGGCGAAAGGCGAAAGGCGAAAGGCGAAAGGTGAAAGGCGAAATGCGAAAGGCGAAATGCAAAAGGCGAAAGGCGAAAGGCGAAAGGCGAAAGGCGAAATGCAAATGGCGAAAGGCGAAAGGCGAAAGGCGAAAGGTGAAAGGCGAAAGGCGAAAGGTGAAAGGCGAAAGGCGAAAGCGAAAGCGAAAGGCGAAATGCGAAAGGCGAAAGGCGAAAGGCGAAACGCGAAAGGCGAAAGGCGAAAGGCGAAAGGTGAAAGGCGAAAGGCGAAAGGGGAAAGGCGAAAGGCGAAAGGCGAAAGGCGAAAGGCGAAAGGCGAAAGGCGAAAGGCGAAAGGCGAAAGGCGAAAGGCGAAAGGCGAAAGGCGAAAGGCGAAAGGCGAAAAGCGAAAGGCGGAAGGTGAAATGCTAAAGGCGAAAGGCGAAAGGCGAAAGGCGAAAAGCGAAAGGCGAAGGGCGCAAGGCGAAAGGCGAAAGGCGAAAGGCGAAAGGCGAAAGGCCAAAGGCGAAAGGCGAAAAGCGAAAAGGCGAAAGGCGAAAGGCGAAAGTCGAAAGGCGAAAGGCGAAAGGCGAAAGGTGAAAGGCGAAATGCGAAAGGCGAAATGCAAAAGGCGAAAGGCGAAAGGCGAAAGGCGAAAGGCGAAATGCAAATGGCGAAAGGCGAAAGGCGAAAGGCGAAAGGTGAAAGGCGAAAGGCGAAAGGTGAAAGGCGAAAGGCGAAAGCGAAAGGCGAAATGCGAAAGGCGAAAGGCGAAAGGCGAAAGGCGAAATGCGAAAGGCGAAAGGCGAAAGGCGAAAGGCGAAAGGCGAAAGGCGAAAGGCGAAAGGCGAAAGGCGAAAGGCGAAAGGCGAAAGGCGAAAGGCGAAAGGCGAAAGGGGAAAGGCGAAAGGCGAAAGGCGGAAGGTGAAAGGCGTAAGGCGAAAGGCGAAAGGCGAAAGGCGAAAGGCGAAAGGCGAAAGGCGAAATTCGAAAGGCGAAAGGCGAAAGGCGAAAGGCGAAAGGCGAAAGGCGAAAGGCGAAAGGCGAAAGGCGAAAGGCGAAAGGCGAAAAGCGGAAGGCGAAAGGCGAAAGGCGATAGGCGAAAGGCGAAAGGCGAATGGCGAGAGGCAAAAGTCAAAATGCCTAAGGCAAAAGGAAAAACGATTTTCAAATGAAAATGGAGAAATTTAAAATGCCTAAAGCAAAAGAAGAAACGATATTCAAAAGATAATATACAAAAGTTGAAATTGAAAATGCGAATTGGAAAATTTGAAATTATAAATTCGTATTTCAAAATGCTAAAGGCGAAATGCGAAAGGCGAAAGACGAAAGGCGAAGGGCGAAAGTCGAAAGGCGAAAGGCAAAAGGCGAAAGGCGAAAGGCGAAAGGAGAAAGCGAAACGCGAAAGGCGAAAGGCGAAAGGTGAAAGGCGAAAGGCGAAAGGCGAAAGGTGAAAGGCGAAAGGCGAAAGACGAAAGGCGAAGGGCGAAAGGCGAAAGGCGAAAGGCGAAAGGCGAAAGGCGAAAGGCGAAAGGCGAAAGGCGAAAGGCGAAAGGCGAAAGGCGAAAGGCGAAAGGCGAAAGGCGAAAGGCGAAAGGCGAAAGGCGAAAGGCGAAAGGCGAAGGGCGAAAGGCGAAAGGCGAAAGGCGAAAGGCGAAAGGCGAAAGTTGAAAGGCGAAAGGCGAAAAGTGAAAGGCGAAAGGCGAAAGGCGAAAGGCGAAAGGCGAAAGGCGAAGGGCGAAAGGCGACAGGCGAAAGGCGAAAGGCGAAAGGCGAAAGGCGAAAGGCGAAAGGCGAAAGGCGAAAGGCGAAAGGCGAAAGGCGAAAGGCGAAAGACGGAAGGCGAAAGGCGAAAGGCGAAAGGTGAAGGGCGAGAGGCAAAAGTCAAAATGCCTAAGGCAAAAGGAAAAACGATTTTCAAAACATGAAATAAAAATGGAGAAATTTAAAATGCCTAAAGCAAAAGAAAAAACGATATTCAAAAGACAAAATACAAAAGTTGAAATTGAAAATGCGAAATGGAAAATTCGAAATTATGAATTCGTATTTCAAAAGGCTAAAGGCAAAATGCGAAAGGCGAAAGACGAAAGGCGAAGGGCGATTGTCGAAAGGCGAAAGGTGAATGGCGAAAGGCGAAAGGCGAAAGGCGAAAGGCGAAAGGCGAAAGACGAAAGGCGAAAGGGGAAAGGCGAAATGCGAAAGGTGAAAGACGAAAGGCGAAGGTCGAAAGTTGAAAGGCGAAAGGCGAAAGGCAAAAGGCGAAAGGCGAAAGGCGAAAGGTGAAAGGCGAAAAGCGAAAGGTGAAAGGCGAAAGGCGAAAGACGAAAGGCGAAGGGCGAAAGTCGAAAGGCGAAAGGCGAAAGGCGGAAAGTGAAAGGCGAAATGCGAAAGGCGAAAGACGAAAGGCGAAGGGCGAAAGGCGAAAGGCGGAAGGCGAAAGGCGAAAGGCGAAGGGCGAGAGGCAAAAGTCAAAATGCCTAAAGCAAAATGAAAAACGATTTTCAAAACATGAAATAAAAATGGAGAAATTTAAAATGCCTAAAGCAAAAGAAAAAACGATATTCAAAAGATAAAATACTAAAGTTGAAATTAAAAAGTCGAAATGGAAAATTATAAATTATAAATTTGTATTTCAAAATGGTAAAGGCGAAATGCGAAAGGCGAAAGACGAAAGGCGAAGGGCGAAAGTCGAAAGGCGAAAGGCGAAAGGCAAAAGGCGAAAGCCGAAAGGCGAAAGGTGAAAGGCGAAAGGCGAAAGGCGAAAGGTGAAAGGCGAAAGGCGAAAGGCGAAAGGCGAAAGGCGAAAGGCGAAAGGCGAAAGGCGAAAGGCGAAAGGCGAAAGGCGAAAGGAGAAAGGCGAAAGGCGAAAGGCGAAATGCAAAAGGCGAAAGGCGGAAGGCGAAAGGCGGAAGGCGAAAGGCGAAGGGCGAGAGGCAAAAGTCAAAATG
The DNA here is from genome assembly GCA_963924295.1 of Dioctria rufipes. Lineage (NCBI taxonomy): Eukaryota > Metazoa > Arthropoda > Insecta > Diptera > Asilidae > Dioctria > Dioctria rufipes. The sequence continues at coordinate 165,079 of CAWUPM010001393.1, read as the reverse complement.
CCTAAGGCAAAATGAAAAACGATTTTCAAAACATGAAATAAAAATGGAGAAATTTAAAATGCCTAAAGCAAAAGAAAAAACGATATTCAAAAGATAAAATACTAAAGTTGGAATTGAAAATGCGAAATGGAAAATTAGAAATTAGAAATTTGTATTTCAAAATGCTAAAGGCGAAATGCGAAAGGCGAAAGACGAAAGGCGAAGGGCGAAAGTCGAAAGGCGAAAGGCGAAAGGCAAAAGGCGAAAGGCGAAAGGCGAAAGGCGAAAGGTGAAAGGCGAAAGGCGAAAGACGAAAGGCGAAGGGCGAAAGTCGAAAGGCGAAAGGCGAAAGGCAAAAGGCGAAAGGCGAAAGGCGAAAGGCGAAAGGTGAAAGGCGAAAGGCGAAAGGCGAAAGGTGAAAGGCGAAAGGCGAAAGGCGAAAGGCGAAAGGCGAAAGGCGAAAGGCGAAAGGCGAAAGGCGAAAGGTGAAAGGCGAAAGGCGAAAGGCGAAATGCAAAAGGCGAAAGGCGAAAGGCGAAAGGCGAAGGGCGAAAGGCGAAAGGCGAAAGGCGAAAGGCGAAAGGCGAAAGGCCAAAGGCGAAAGGCGAAAAGCGAAAAGGCGAAAGGCGAAAGGCGAAAGTCGAAAGGCGAAAGGCGAAAGGCGAAAGGCGAAAGGCGAAAGGCGAAAGGTGAAAGGCGAAAGGCGAAAGGCGAAATGCAAAAGGCGAAAGGCGAAAGGCGAAAGGCGAAAGGCGAAAGGCGAAAGGCGAAATGCTAAAGGCGAAAGGCGAAAGGCGAAAGGCGAAAGGTGAAAGGCGAAAGGCGAAAGGTGAATTGCGAAAGGCGAAAGGCGAAAGGCGAAAGGCGAAAGGCGAAAGGCGAAATGCGAAAGGCGAAAGGCGAAAGGCGAAAGGCGAAAGGCGAAAGGGGAAAGGCGAAAGGCGAAAGGCGAAAGGCGGAAGGTGAAAAGCGAAAGGCGAAAGGGGAAAGGCGAAAGGCGAAAGGCGAAAGGCGAAAGGCGAAAGGCGAAAGGCGAAAGGCGAAATGCAAAAGGCGAAAGGCGAAAGGCAAAATGCGGAAGGCGAAAGGCGAAAGGCGAAAGGCGAAAGGCGAAAGGCGAAAGGCGAAAGGCGAAAGGCGAAAGGCGAAAGGCGAAAGACGAAAGGCGAAAGGAGAAAGGCGAAAGGCGAAAGGCGAAAGGCGAAAGGCGAAATGCGAAAGGCGGAAAGTGAAATGCTAAAGGCGAAAGGCGAAAGGCGAAAGGCGAAAGGCGAAGGGCGAAAGGCGAAAGGCGAAAGGCGAAAGGCAAAAGGCGAAAGGCCAAAGGCCAAAGGCGAAAGGCGAAAAGCGAAAAGGCGAAAGGCGAAAGGCGAAAGTCGAAAGGCGAAAGGCGAAAGGCGAAAGGCGAAAGGCGAAAGGCGAAAGGCGAAAGGCGAAAGGCGAAAGGCGAAAGGCGAAAGGCGAAAGGCGAAAGGTGAAAGGCGAAAGGCGAAAGGCGAAATGCAAAAGGCGAAAGGCGAAAGGCGAAAGGCGAAAGGCGAAAGGCGAAAGGCGAAGGGCGAAAGGCGAAAGGCGAAAGGCGAAAGGCGAAAGGCGAAAGGCAAAAGGCGAAAGGCGAAAGGCGAAAGGCGAAAGGTGAAAGGCGAAAGGCGAAAGGCGAAAGGTGAAAGGCGAAAGGCGAAAGGCGAAAGGCGAAAGGCGAAAGGCGAAAGGCGAAAGGTGAAAGGCGAAAGGCGAAAGGCGAAATGCAAAAGGCGAAAGGCGAAAGGCGAAAGGCGAAGGGCGAAAGGCGAAAGGCGAAAGGCGAAAGGCGAAAGGCGAAAGGCGAAAGGCCAAAGGCGAAAGGCGAAAAGCGAAAAGGCGAAAGGCGCAAGGCGAAAGTCGAAAGGCGAAAGGCGAAAGGCGAAAGGCGAAAGGCGAAAGGCGAAAGGCGAAAGGCGAAAGGTGAAAGGCGAAAGGCGAAAGGCGAAATGCAAAAGGCGAAAGGCGAAAGGCGAAAGGCGAAAGGCGAAAGGCGAAAGGCGAAAGGCGAAAGGCGAAATGCAAAAGGCGAAAGGCGAAAGGCGAAAGGTGAAAGGCGAAAGGCGAAAGGTGAATTGCGAAAGGCGAAAGGCGAAAGGCGAAAGGCGAAAGGCGAAAGGCGAAAGGCGAAATGCGAAAGGCGAAAGGCGAAAGGCGAAAGGCGAAAGGCGAAAGGGGAAAGGCGAAAGGCGAAAGGCGAAAGGCGGAAGGTGAAAGGCGAAAGGCGAAAGGCGAAAGGCGAAAGGCGAAAGGCGAAAGGCGAAAGGCGAAAGGCGAAAGGCGAAAGGCGAAAGGCGAAAGGCGAAAGGCGAAATGCAAAAGGCGAAAGGCGAAAGGCGAAAGGCGAAAGGGGAAAGGCGAAAGGCGAAAGGCGAAAGGCGGAAGGTGAAAGGCGAAAGGCGAAATGCGAAAGGCGAAAGGCGAAAGGCGAAAGGCGAAAGGGGAAAGGCGAAAGGCGAAAGGCGAAATGCAAAAGGCGAAAGGCGAAAGGCGAAAGGTGAAAGGCGGAAGGTGAAAGGCGAAAGGCGAAAGGCGAAAGGCGAAAGGCGAAAGGCGAAAGGCGAAAGGCGAAAGGCGAATGGCGAAAGGCGAAAGGCGAAAGGCGAAAGGCGAAATGCGAAAGGCGAAAGGCGAAAGGCGAAAGGCGAAAGGCGAAAGGGGAAAGGCGAAAGGCGAAAGGCGAAATGCAAAAGGCGAAAGGCGAAAGGCGAAAGGTGAAAGGCGAAAGGCGAAAGGTGAATTGCGAAAGGCGAAAGGCGAAAGGCGAAAGGCGAAAGGCGAAAGGCGAAAGGCGAAATGCGAAAGGCGAAAGGCGAAAGGCGAAAGGCGAAAGGCGAAAGGGGAAAGGCGAAAGGCGAAAGGCGAAAGGCGGAAGGTGAAAGGCGAAAGGCGAAAGGCGAAAGGCGAAAGGCGAAAGGCGAAAGGCGAAAGGCGAAAGGCGAAAGGCGAAAGGCGAAAGGCGAAAAGCGGAAGGCGAAAGGCGAAAGGCGATAGGCGAAAGGCGAAAGGCGAATGGCGAGAGGCAAAAGTCAAAATGCCTAAGGCAAAAGGAAAAACGATTTTCAAATGAAAATGGAGAAATTTAAAATGCCTAAAGCAGAAGAAGAAACGATATTCAAAAGATAATATACAAAAGTTGAAATTGAAAATGCGAATTGGAAAATTTGAAATTATAAATTCGTATTTCAAAATGCTAAAGGCGAAATGCGAAAGGCGAAAGACGAAAGGCGAAGGGCGAAAGTCGAAAGGCGAAAGGCAAAAGGCGAAAGGCGAAAGGCGAAAGGAGAAAGCGAAACGCGAAAGGCGAAAGGCGAAAGGCGAAAGGCGAAAGGTGAAAGGCGAAAGGCGAAAGGCGAAAGGTGAAAGGCGAAAGGCGAAAGACGAAAGGCGAAGGGCGAAAGGCGAAAGGCGAAAGGCGAAAGGCGAAAGGCGAAAGGCGAAAGGCGAAAGGCGAAAGGCGAAAGGCGAAAGGCGAAAGGCGAAAGGCGAAAGGCGAAAGGCGAAAGGCGAAAGGCGAAAGGCGAAAGGCGAAGGGCGAAAGGCGAAAGGCGAAAGGCGAAAGGCGAAAGGCGAAAGGCGAAAGGCGAAAGGCGAAAGGCGAAAGGCGAAAGGCGAAAGTTGAAAGGCGAAAGGCGAAAAGTGAAAGGCGAAAGGCGAAAGCCGAAAGGCGAAAGGCGAAAGGCGAAAGGCGAAAGGCGACAGGCGAAAGGCGAAAGGCGAAAGGCGAAAGGCGAAAGGCGAAAGGCGAAAGGCGAAAGGCGAAAGGCGAAAGGCGAAAGGCGAAAGACGGAAGGCGAAAGGCGAAAGGCGAAAGGTGAAGGGCGAGAGGCAAAAGTCAAAATGCCTAAGGCAAAAGGAAAAACGATTTTCAAAACATGAAATAAAAATGGAGAAATTTAAAATGCCTAAAGCAAAAGAAAAAACGATATTCAAAAGACAAAATACAAAAGTTGAAATTGAAAATGCGAAATGGAAAATTCGAAATTATGAATTCGTATTTCAAAAGGCTAAAGGCGAAATGCGAAAGGCGAAAGACGAAAGGCGAAGGGCGATTGTCGAAAGGCGAAAGGTGAATGGCGAAAGGCGAAAGGCGAAAGGCGAAAGGCGAAAGGCGAAAGACGAAAGGCGAAAGGGGAAAGGCGAAATGCGAAAGGTGAAAGACGAAAGGCGAAGGTCGAAAGTTGAAAGGCGAAAGGCGAAAGGCAAAAGGCGAAAGGCGAAAGGCGAAAGGTGAAAGGCGAAAAGCGAAAGGTGAAAGGCGAAAGGCGAAAGACGAAAGGCGAAGGGCGAAAGTCGAAAGGCGAAAGGCGAAAGGCGGAAAGTGAAAGGCGAAATGCGAAAGGCGAAAGACGAAAGGCGAAGGGCGAAAGGCGAAAGGCGGAAGGCGAAAGGCGAAAGGCGAAGGGCGAGAGGCAAAAGTCAAAATGCCTAAAGCAAAATGAAAAACGATTTTCAAAACATGAAATAAAAATGGAGAAATTTAAAATGCCTAAAGCAAAAGAAAAAACGATATTCAAAAGATAAAATACTAAAGTTGAAATTAAAAAGTCGAAATGGAAAATTATAAATTATAAATTTGTATTTCAAAATGGTAAAGGCGAAATGCGAAAGGCGAAAGACGAAAGGCGAAGGGCGAAAGTCGAAAGGCGAAAGGCGAAAGGCAAAAGGCGAAAGCCGAATGGCGAAAGGTGAAAGGCGAAAGGCGAAAGGCGAAAGGTGAAAGGCGAAAGGCGAAAGGCGAAAGGCGAAAGGCGAAAGGCGAAAGGCGAAAGGCGAAAGGCGAAAGGAGAAAGGCGAAAGGCGAAAGGCGAAATGCAAAAGGCGAAAGGCGGAAGGCGAAAGGCGGAAGGCGAAAGGCGAAGGGCGAGAGGCAAAAGTCAAAATGCCTAAGGCAAAATGAAAAACGATTTTCAAAACATGAAATAAAAATGGAGAAATTTAAAATGCCTAAAGCAAAAGAAAAAACGATATTCAAAAGATAAAATACTAAAGTTGGAATTGAAAATGCGAAATGGAAAATTAGAAATTAGAAATTTGTATTTCAAAATGCTAAAGGCGAAATGCGAAAGGCGAAAGACGAAAGGCGAAGGGCGAAAGTCGAAAGGCGAAAGGCAAAAGGCAAAAGGCGAAAGGCGAAAGGCGAAAGGTGAAAGGCGAAAGGCGAAAGACGAAAGGCGAAGGGCGAAAGTCGAAAGGCGAAAGGCGAAAGGCAAAAGGCGAAAGGCGAAAGGCGAAAGGCGAAAGGTGAAAGGCGAAAGGCGAAAGGCGAAAGGTGAAAGGCGAAAGGCGAAAGGCGAAAGGCGAAAGGCGAAAGGCGAAAGGCGAAAGGCGAAAGGTGAAAGGCGAAAGGCGAAAGGCGAAATGCAAAAGGCGAAAGACGAAAGGCGAAAGGCGAAGGGCGAAAGGCGAAAGGCGAAAGGCGAAAGGCGAAAGGCGAAAGGCGAAAGGCCAAAGGCGAAAGGCGAAAAGCGAAAAGGCGAAAGGCGAAAGGCGAAAGTCGAAAGGCGAAAGGCGAAAGGCGAAAGGCGAAAGGCGAAAGGCGAAAGGTGAAAGGCGAAAGGCGAAAGGCGAAATGCAAAAGGCGAAAGGCGAAAGGCGAAAGGCGAAAGGCGAAAGGCGAAAGGCGAAAGGCGAAATGCTAAAGGCGAAAGGCGAAAGGCGAAAGGCGAAAGGTGAAAGGCGAAAGGCGAAAGGTGAATTGCGAAAGGCGAAAGGCGAAAGGCGAAAGGCGAAAGGCGAAAGGCGAAATGCGAAAGGCGAAAGGCGAAAGGCGAAAGGGGAAAGGCGAAAGGCGAAAGGCGAAAGGCGGAAGGTGAAAGGCGAAAGGCGAAAGGGGAAAGGCGAAAGGCGAAAGGCGAAAGGCGAAAGGCGAAAGGCGAAAGGCGAAAGGCGAAAGGCGAAATGCAAAAGGCGAAAGGCGAAAGGCAAAATGCGGAAGGCGAAAGGCGTAAGGCGAAAGGCGAAAGGCGAAAGGCGAAAGGCGAAAGGCGAAAGGCGAAAGGCGAAAGACGAAAGGCGAAAGGAGAAAGGCGAAAGGCGAAAGGCGAAAGGCGAAATGCGAAAGGCGGAAAGTGAAATGCTAAAGGCGAAAGGCGAAAGGCGAAAGGCGAAAGGCGAAAGGCGAAAGGCGAAGGGCGAAAGGCGAAAGGCGAAAGGCGAAAGGCAAAAGGCGAAAGGCCAAAGGCCAAAGGCGAAAGGCGAAAAGCGAAAAGGCGAAAGGCGAAAGGCGAAAGTCGAAAGGCGAAAGGCGAAAGGCGAAAGGCGAAAGGCGAAAGGCGAAAGGCGAAAGGCGAAAGGCGAAAGGCGAAAGGCGAAAGGCGAAAGGTGAAAGGCGAAAGGCGAAAGGCGAAATGCAAAAGGCGAAAGGCGAAAGGCGAAAGGCGAAAGGCGAAGGGCGAAAGGCGAAAGGCGAAAGGCGAAAGGCGAAAGGCGAAAGGCGAAAGGCGAAAGGCAAAAGGCGAAAGGCGAAAGGCGAAAGGCGAAAGTTGAAAGGCGAAAGGCGAAAGGCGAAAGGTGAAAGGCGAAAGGCGAAAGGCGAAAGGCGAAAGGCGAAAGGCGAAAGGCGAAAGGTGAAAGGCGAAAGGCGAAAGGCGAAATGCAAAAGGCGAAAGGCGAAAGGCGAAAGGCGAAAGGCGAAGGGCGAAAGGCGAAAGGCGAAAGGCGAAAGGCGAAAGGCGAAAGGCCAAAGGCGAAAGGCGAAAAGCGAAAAGGCGAAAGGCGAAAGGCGAAAGTCGAAAGGCGAAAGGCGAAAGGCGAAAGGTGAAAGGCGAAAGGCGAAAGGCGAAATGCAAAAGGCGAAAGGCGAAAGGCGAAAGGCGAAAGGCGAAAGGCGAAAGGCGAAATGCAAAAGGCGAAAGGCGAAAGGCGAAAGGTGAAAGGCGAAAGGCGAAAGGTGAATTGCGAAAGGCGAAAGGCGAAAGGCGAAAGGCGAAAGGCGAAAGGCGAAAGGCGAAATGCGAAAGGCGAAAGGCGAAAGGCGAAAGGCGAAAGGCGAAAGGGGAAAGGCGAAAGGCGAAAGGCGAAAGGCGAAAGGTGAAAGGCGAAAGGCGAAAGGCGAAATGCAAAAGGCGAAAGGCGAAAGGCGAAAGGCGAAAGGCGAAGGGCGAAAGGCGAAAGGCGAAAGGCGAAAGGCGAAAGGCGAAAGGCCAAAGGCGAAAGGCGAAAAGCGAAAAGGCGAAAGGCGAAAGGCGAAAGGCGAAAGGCGAAAGGCGAAAGGCGAAAGGTGAAAGGCGAAAGGCGAAAGGCGAAATGCAAAAGGCGAAAGGCGAAAGGCGAAAGGCGAAAGGCGAAAGGCGAAAGGCGAAATGCAAAAGGCGAAAGGCGAAAGGCGAAAGGTGAAAGGCGAAAGGCGAAAGGTGAATTGCGAAAGGCGAAAGGCGAAAGGCGAAAGGCGAAAGGCGAAAGGCGAAAGGCGAAATGCGAAAGGCGAAAGGCGAAAGGCGAAAGGCGAAAGGCGAAAGGGGAAAGGCGAAAGGCGAAAGGCGAAAGGCGGAAGGTGAAAGGCGAAAGGCGAAAGGCGAAAGGCGAAAGGCGAAAGGCGAAAGGCGAAAGGCGAAAGGCGAAAGGCGAAATGCAAAAGGCGAAAGGCGAAAGGCGAAATGCGGAAGGCGAAAGGCGAAAGGCGAAAGGCGAAAGGCGAAAGGCGAAAGGCGAAAGGCGAAAGACGAAAGGCGAAAGGAGAAAGGCGAAAGGCGAAAGGCGAAAGGCGAAAGGCGAAATGCGAAAGGCGGAAAGTGAAATGCTAAAGGCGAAAGGCGAAAGGCGAAAGGCGAAAGGCGAAAGGCGAAGGGCGAAAGGCGAAAGGCGAAAGGCGAAAGGCAAAAGGCGAAAGGCCAAAGGCCAAAGGCGAAAGGCGAAAAGCGAAAAGGCGAAAGGCGAAAGGCGAAAGTCGAAAGGCGAAAGGCGAAAGGCGAAAGGCGAAAGGCGAAAGGCGAAAGGCGAAAGGCGAAAGGCGAAAGGTGAAAGGCGAAAGGCGAAAGGCGAAATGCAAAAGGCGAAAGGCGAAAGGCGAAAGGCGAAAGGCGAAGGGCGAAAGGCGAAAGGCGAAAGGCGAAAGGCGAAAGGCCAAAGGCGAAAGGCGAAAAGCGAAAAGGCGAAAGGCGAAAGTCGAAAGGCAAAAGTCAAAATGCCTAAGGCAAAATGAAAAACGATTTTCAAAACATGAAATAAAAATGGAGAAATTTAAAATGCCTAAAGCAAAAGAAAAAACGATATTCAAAAGATAAAATACTAAAGTTGAAATTAAAAAGGCGAAATGGAAAATTAGAAATTAGAAATTTGTATTTCAAAATGCTAAAGGCGAAATGCGAAAGGCGAAAGACGAAAGGCGAAGGGCGAAAGTCGAAAGGCGAAAGGCGAAAGGCGAAAGGCGAAAGGCGAAAGGCGAAAGGCGAAAGGCGAAAGGCGAAAGGCGAAAGGCGAAAGGCGAAAAGCGGAAAGCAAAAAGAAAAACGATTTTCTAAACATGAAATGAAAATGGAGAAATTTAAAATGCCTAAAGCAAAAGAAAAAACGATATTCAAAAGATAAAATACAAAAGTTGAAATTGAAAATACGAAATGGAAAAGTCGAAATTATAAATTTGTATTTCAAAATGCTAAAGGCGAAATGCGAAAGGCGAAAGACGAAAGGCGAAAGGCGAAAGGCGGAAGGCGAAAGGCGAAAGGCGAAAGGCGGAAGGCGAAAGGCGAAGGGCGAGAGGCAAAAGTCAAAATGCCTAAGGCAAAAAGAAAAACGATTTTCAAAACATGAAATAAAAATGGAGAAATTTAAAATGCCTAAAGCAAAAGAAAAAACGATATTCAAAAGATAAAATACTAAAGTTGAAATTGAAAATGCGAAATGGAAAATTAGAAATTAGAAATTTGTATTTCAAAATGCTAAAGGCGAAATGCGAAAGGCGAAAGACGAAAGGCGAAGGGCGAAAGTCGAAAGGCGAAAGGCGAAAGGCGAAAGGCAAAAGGCGAAAGGCGAAAGGCGAAAGGTGAAAGGCGAAAGGCGAAAGGCGAAAGACGAAAGGCGAAAGGAGAAAGGCGAAAGGCGAAAGGCGAAAGGCGAAAGGCGAAAGGCGAAAGGCGAAAGGCGAAAGGCGAAAGGCGAAATGCGAAAGGCGGAAGGTGAAATGCTAAAGGCGAAAGGCGAAAGGCGAAAAGCGAAAGGCGAAGGACGAAAGGCGAAAGGCGAAAGGCGAAAGGCGAAAGGCGAAAGGCGAAAGGCCAAAGGCGAAAGGCGAAAAGCGAAAAGGCGAAAGGCGAAAGGCGAAAGTCGAAAGGCGGAAGGCGAAAGGCGAAAGGCGAAAGGCGAAAGGCGAAAGGTGAAAGGCGAAATGCGAAAGGCGAAATGCAAAAGGCGAAAGGCGAAAGGCGAAAGGCGAAAGGCGAAATGCAAATGGCGAAAGGCGAAAGGCGAAAGGCGAAAGGTGAAAGGCGAAAGGCGAAAGGTGAAAGGCGAAAGGCGAAAGCGAAAGCGAAAGGCGAAATGCGAAAGGCGAAAGGCGAAAGGCGAAAGGTGAAAGGCGAAAGGCGAAAGGGGAAAGGCGAAAGGCGAAAGGCGAAAGGCGAAAGGCGAAAGGCGAAAGGCGAAAGGCGAAAGGCGAAAGGCGAAAGGCGAAAGGCGAAAGGCGAAAGGCGAAAAGCGAAAGGCGGAAGGTGAAATGCTAAAGGCGAAAGGCGAAAGGCGAAAGGCGAAAAGCGAAAGGCGAAGGGCGAAAGGCGAAAGGCGAAAGGCGAAAGGCGAAAGGCCAAAGGCGAAAGGCGAAAAGCGAAAAGGCGAAAGGCGAAAGGCGAAAGTCGAAAGGCGGAAGGCGAAAGGCGAAAGGCGAAAGGTGAAAGGCGAAATGCGAAAGGCGAAATGCAAAAGGCGAAAGGCGAAAGGCGAAAGGCGAAAGGCGAAAGGCGAAAGGCGAAATGCAAATGGCGAAAGGCGAAAGGCGAAAGGTGAAAGGCGAAAGGCGAAAGGTGAAAGGCGAAAGGCGAAAGCGAAAGGCGAAATGCGAAAGGCGAAAGGCGAAAGGCGAAAGGCGAAATGCGAAAGGCGAAAGGCGAAAGGCGAAAGGCGAAAGGCGAAAGGCGAAAGGCGAAAGGCGAAAGGCGAAAGGCGAAAGGCGAAAGGCGAAAGGCGAAAGGCGAAAGGGGAAAGGCGAAAGGCGAAAGGCGGAAGGTGAAAGGCGTAAGGCGAAAGGCGAAAGGCGAAAGGCGAAAGGCGAAAGGCGAAAGGCGAAAGGCGAAAGGCGAAATTCGAAAGGCGAAAGGCGAAAGGCGAAAGGCGAAAGGCGAAAGGCGAAAGGCGAAAGGCGAAAGGCGAAAGGCGAAAAGCGGAAGGCGAAAGGCGAAAGGCGATAGGCGAAAGGCGAAAGGCGAATGGCGAGAGGCAAAAGTCAAAATGCCTAAGGCAAAAGGAAAAACGATTTTCAAATGAAAATGGAGAAATTTAAAATGCCTAAAGCAAAAGAAGTAACGATATTCAAAAGATAATATACAAAAGTTGAAATTGAAAATGCGAATTGGAAAATTTGAAATTATAAATTCGTATTTCAAAATGCTAAAGGCGAAATGCGAAAGGCGAAAGACGAAAGGCGAAGGGCGAAAGTCGAAAGGCGAAAGGCAAAAGGCGAAAGGCGAAAGGCGAAAGGAGAAAGCGAAACGCGAAAGGCGAAAGGCGAAAGGCGAAAGGTGAAAGGCGAAAGGCGAAAGGCGAAAGGTGAAAGGCGAAAGGCGAAAGGCGAAAGGCGAAAGGCGAAGGGCGAAAGACGAAAGGCGAAAGGCGAAAGGCGAAAGGCGAAAGGCGAAAGGCGAAAGGCGAAAGGCGAAAGACGAAAGGCGAAAGGCGAAAGGCGAAAGGCGAAAGGCGAAAGGCGAAAGGCGAAAGGCGAAAGGCGAAAGGCGAAAGGCGAAAGGCGAAAGGCGAAAGGCGAAAGGCGAAAGGCGAAAGGCGAAAGTTGAAAGGCGAAAGGCGAAAAGTGAAAGGCGAAAGGCGAAAGGCGAAAGGCGAAAGGCGAAAGGCGAAAGGCGAAAGGCGAAAGGCGAAAGGCGAAAGGCGAAAGGCGAAAGGCGAAAGGCGAAAGGCGAAAGGGGAAAGGCGAAAGGCGGAAGCTGAAAGGCGTAAGGCGAAAAGCGAAAGGCGAAAGGCGAAAGGCGAAAGGCGAAAGGCGAAAGGCGAAAGGCGGAAGGCGAAAGGCGAAAGGCGAAAGGCGAAAGACGAAAGGCGAAAGGCGAAAGGCGAAAGGCGAAAGGCGAAAGGCGAAAGGCGAAAAGCGGAAGGCGAAAGGCGAAAGGCGAAAGGCGAAAGGCGAAAGGCGAAAGGCGAAAGGCGAAAGGGGAAAGGCGAAAGGCGGAAGCTGAAAGGCGTAAGGCGAAAAGCGAAAGGCGAAAGGCGAAAGGCGAAAGGCGAAAGGCGAAAGGCGAAAGGCGAAAGGCGAAAGGCGAAAGGCGAAAGGCGAAAGGCGAAAGGCGAAAGGCGAAAGGCGAAAGGCCAAAGGCGAAAGGCGAAAAGCGAAAAGGCGAAAGGCGAAAGGCGAAAGTCGAAAGGCGGAAGGCGAAAGGCGAAAGGCGAAAGGCGAAAGCGAAAGGCGAAATGCGAAAGGCGAAAGGCGAAAGGCGAAAGACGAAATGCGAAAGGCGAAAGGCGAAAGGCGAAAGGCGAAAGGCGAAAGGCGAAAGGCGAAAGGCGAAAGGCGAAAGGCGAAAGGCGAAAGGCGAAAGGCGAAAGGCGAAAGGGGAAAGGCGAAAGGCGAAAGGCGGAAGGTGAAAGGCGTAAGGCGAAAGGCGAAAGGCGAAAGGCGAAAGGCGAAATTCGAAAGGCGAAAGGCGAAAGGCGAAAGGCGAAAGGCGAAAGGCGAAAGGCGAAAGGCGAAAGGCGAAAGGCGAAAGGCGAAAGGCGAAAAGCGGAAGGCGAAAGGCGAAAGGCGATAGGCGAAAGGCGAAAGGCGAATGGCGAGAGGCAAAAGTCAAAATGCCTAAGGCAAAAGGAAAAACGATTTTCAAATGAAAATGGAGAAATTTAAAATGCCTAAAGCAAAAGAAGAAACGATATTCAAAAGATAATATACAAAAGTTGAAATTGAAAATGCGAATTGGAAAATTTGAAATTATAAATTCGTATTTCAAAATGCTAAAGGCGAAATGCGAAAGGCGAAAGACGAAAGGCGAAGGGCGAAAGTCGAAAGGCGAAAGGCAAAAGGCGAAAGGCGAAAGGCGAAAGGAGAAAGCGAAACGCGAAAGGCGAAAGGCGAAAGGCGAAAGGTGAAAGGCGAAAGGCGAAATTCGAAAGGTGAAAGGCGAAAGGCGAAAGGCGAAAGGCGAAGGGCGAAAGGCGAAAGGCGAAAGGCGAAAGGCGAAAGGCGAAAGGCGAAAGGCGAAAGGCGAAAGGCGAAAGGCGAAAGACGAAAGGCGAAAGGCGAAAGGCGAAAGGCGAAAGGCGAAAGGCGAAAGGCGAAAGGCGAAAGGCGAAAGGCGAAAGGCGAAAGGCGAAAGGCGAAAGGCGAAAGTTGAAAGGCGAAAGGCGAAAGGCGAAAGGCGAAGGGCGAAAGGCGAAAGGCGAAAGGCGAAAGGCGAAAGGCGAAAGGCGAAAGGCGAAAGGCGAAAGGCGAAAGGCGAAAGACGAAAGGCGAAAAGCGAAAGGCGAAAGGCGAAAGGCGAAAGGCGAAAGGCGAAAGGCGAAAGGCGAAAGGCGAAAGGCGAAAGGCGAAAGGCGAAAGGCGAAAGGCGAAAGGCGAAAGGCGAAAGGCGAAAGGCGAAAGGCGAAAGACGGAAGGCGAAAGGCGAAAGGCGAAAGGTGAAGGGCGAGAGGCAAAAGTCAAAATGCCTAAGGCAAAAGGAAAAACGATTTTCAAAACATGAAATAAAAATGGAGAAATTTAAAATGCCTAAAGCAAAAGAAAAAACGATATTCAAAAGATAAAATACAAAAGTTGAAATTGAAAATGCGAAATGGAAAATTCGAAATTATGAATTCGTATTTCAAAAGGCTAAAGGCGAAATGCGAAAGGCGAAAGACGAAAGGCGAAGGGCGATTGTCGAAAGGCGAAAGGTGAATGGCGAAAGGCGAAAGGCGAAAGGCGAAAGGCGAAAGGCGAAAGGCGAAAGACGAAAGGCGAAAGGGGAAAGGCGAAAGCGAAAGGTGAAAGACGAAAGGCGAAGGTCGAAAGTCGAAAGGCGAAAGGCGAAAGGCAAAAGGCGAAAGGCGAAAGGCGAAAGGTGAAAGGCGAAAAGCGAAAGGTGAAAGGCGAAAGGCGAAAGACGTAAGGCGAAGGGCGAAAGTCGAAAGGCGAAAGGCGAAAGGCGGAAAGTGAAAGGCGAAATGCGAAAGGCGAAAGACGAAAGGCGAAGGGCGAAAGGCGAAAGGCGGAAGGCGAAAGGCGAAAGGCGAAGGGCGAGAGGCAAAAGTCAAAATGCCTAAAGCAAAATGAAAAACGATTTTCAAAACATGAAATAAAAATGGAGAAATTTAAAATGCCTAAAGCAAAAGAAAAAACGATATTCAAAAGATAAAATACTAAAGTTGAAATTAAAAAGGCGAAATGGAAAATTATAAATTATAAATTTGTATTTCAAAATGGTAAAGGCGAAATGCGAAAGGCGAAAGACGAAAGGCGAAGGGCGAAAGTCGAAAGGCGAAAGGCGAAAGGCAAAAGGCGAAAGCCGAAAGGCGAAAGGTGAAAGGCGAAAGGCGAAAGGCGAAAGGTGAAAGGCGAAAGGCGAAAGGCGAAAGGCGAAAGGCGAAAGGCGAAAGGCGAAAGGCGAAAGGCGAAAGGAGAAAGGCGAAAGGCGAAAGGCGAAAGGCGAAAGGCAAAAGGCGAAAGGCGGAAGGCGAAAGGCGGAAGGCGAAAGGCGAAGGGCGAGAGGCAAAAGTCAAAATGCCTAAGGCAAAATGAAAAACGATTTTCAAAACATGAAATAAAAATGGAGAAATTTAAAATGCCTAAAGCAAAAGAAAAAACGATATTCAAAAGATAAAATACTAAAGTTGGAATTGAAAATGCGAAATGGAAAATTAGAAATTAGAAATTTGTATTTCAAAATGCTAAAGGCGAAATGCGAAAGGCGAAAGACGAAAGGCGAAGGGCGAAAGTCGAAAGGCGAAAGGCGAAAGGCAAAAGGCGAAAGGCGAAAGGCGAAAGGCGAAAGGTGAAAGGCGAAAGGCGAAAAACGAAAGGCGAAGGGCGAAAGTCGAAAGGCGAAAGGCGAAAGGCAAAAGGCGAAAGGCGAAAGGCGAAAGGCGAAAGGTGAAAGGCGAAAGGCGAAAGGCGAAAGGTGAAAGGCGAAAGGCGAAAGGCGAAAGGCGAAAGGCGAAAGGCGAAAGGCGAAAGGCGAAAGGTGAAAGGCGAAAGGCGAAAGGCGAAATGCAAAAGGCGAAAGGCGAAAGGCGAAAGGCGAAAGGCGAAAGGCGAAAGGCGAAAGGCGAAGGGCGAAAGGCGAAAGGCGAAAGGCGAAAGGCGAAAGGCCAAAGGCGAAAGGCGAAAAGCGAAAAGGCGAAAGGCGAAAGGCGAAAGTCGAAAGGCGAAAGGCGAAAGGCGAAAGGCGAAAGGCGAAAGGCGAAAGGCGAAAGGCGAAAGGTGAAAGGCGAAAGGCGAAAGGCGAAATGCAAAAGGCGAAAGGCGAAAGGCGAAAGGCGAAAGGCGAAAGGCGAAATGCAAAAGGCGAAAGGCGAAAGGCGAAAGGCGTAAGGTGAAAGGCGAAAGGCGAAAGGTGAATTGCGAAAGGCGAAAGGCGAAAGGCGAAAGGCGAAAGGCGAAATGCGAAAGGCGAAAGGCGAAAGGCGAAAGGCGAAAGGGGAAAGGCGAAAGGCGAAAGGCGAAAGACGGAAGGTGAAAGGCGAAAGGCGAAAGGCGAAAGGCGAAAGGCGAAAGGCGAAAGGCGAAAGGCGAAAGGCGAAAGGCGAAAGGCGAAAGGCGAAAGGCGAAATGCAAAAGGCGAAAGGCGAAATGCGGAAGGCGAAAGGCGAAAGGCGAAAGGCGAAAGGCGAAAGGCGAAAGGCGAAAGGCGAAAGGCGAAAGGCGAAAGACGAAAGGCGAAAGGAGAAAGGCGAAAGGCGAAAGGCGAAAGGCGAAAGGCGAAAGGCGAAATGCGAAAGGCGGAAAGTGAAATGCTAAAGGCGAAAGGCGAAAGGCGAAAGGCGAAAGGCGAAAGGCGAAGGGCGAAAGGCGAAAGGCGAAAGGCGAAAGGCGAAAAGCGAAAAGGCGAAAGGCGAAAGTCGAAAGTCGAAAGGCGAAAGGCGAAAGGCGAAAGGCGAAAGGCGAAAGGCGAAAGGCGAAAGGCGAAAGGCGAAAGGCGAAAGGCGAAAGGCGAAAGGCGAAAGGTGAAAGGCGAAAGGCGAAAGGCGAAATGCAAAAGGCGAAAGGCGAAAGGCGAAAGGCGAAAGGCGAAGGGCGAAAGGCGAAAGGCGAAAGGCGAAAGGCGAAAGGCGAAAGGCCAAAGGCGAAAGGCGAAAAGCGAAAAGGCGAAAGGCGAAAGGCGAAAGTCGAAAGGCGGAAGGCGAAAGGCGAAAGGTGAAAGGCGAAATGCGAAAGGCGAAATGCAAAAGGCGAAAGGCGAAAGGCGAAAGGCGAAAGGCGAAAGGCGAAAGGCGAAATGCAAATGGCGAAAGGCGAAAGGCGAAAGGCGAAAGGTGAAAGGCGAAAGGCGAAAGGTGAAAGGCGAAAGGCGAAAGCGAAAGGCGAAATGCGAAAGGCGAAAGGCGAAAGGCGAAATGCGAAAGGCGAAAGGCGAAAGGCGAAAGGCGAAAGGCGAAAGGCGAAAGGCGAAATTCGAAAGGCTAAAGGCGAAAGGCGAAAGGCGAAAGGCGAAAGGCGAAAGGCGAAAGGCGAAAGGCGAAAAGCGGAAGGCGAAAGGCGAAAGGCGATAGGCGAAAGGCGAAAGGCGAATGGCGAGAGGCAAAAGTCAAAATGCCTAAGGCAAAAGGAAAAACGATTTTCAAATGAAAATGGAGAAATTTAAAATGCCTAAAGCAAAAGAAGAAACGATATTCAAAAGATAATATACAAAAGTTGAAATTGAAAATGCGAATTGGAAAATTTGAAATTATAAATTCGTATTTCAAAATGCTAAAGGCGAAATGCGAAAGGCGAAAGACGAAAGGCGAAGGGCGAAAGTCGAAAGGCGAAAGGCAAAAGGCGAAAGGCGAAAGGCGAAAGGAGAAAGCGAAACGCGAAAGGCGAAAGGCGAAAGACGAAAGGCGAAAGGCGAAAGGCGAAAGGCGAAAGGCGAAAAGCGGAAGGCGAAAGGCGAAAGGCGAAAGGCGAAAGGCGAAAGGCGAAAGGCGAAAGGCGAAAGGCGAAAGGCGAAAGGCGAAAGGCGAAAGGCGAAAGGGGAAAGGCGAAAGGCGGAAGCTGAAAGGCGTAAGGCGAAAAGCGAAAGGCGAAAGCCGAAAGGCGAAAGGCGAAAGGCGAAAGGCGAAAGGCGAAAGGCGAAAGGCGAAAGGCGAAAGGCCAAAGGCGAAAGGCGAAAAGCGAAAAGGCGAAAGGCGAAAGGCGAAAGGCGAAAGTCGAAAGGCGGAAGGCGAAAGGCGAAAGGCGAAAGGTGAAAGGCGAAATGCGAAAGGCGAAATGCAAAAGGCGAAAGGCGAAAGGCGAAAGGCGAAAGGCGAAAGGCGAAATGCAAATGGCGAAAGGCGAAAGGCGAAAGGCGAAAGGTGAAAGGCGAAAGGCGAAAGGTGAAAGGCGAAAGGCGAAAGCGAAAGGCGAAATGCGAAAAGCGAAAGGCGAAGGGCGAAAGGCGAAAGGCGAAAGGCGAAAGGCGAAAGGCGAAAGGCGAAAGGCGAAAGGCGAAAGGCGAAAGGCGAAAGGCGAAAGGCGAAAGGCGAAAGGCGAAAGGCGAAAGGCGAAAGGCGAAAGGCGAAAGGCCAAAGGCGAAAGGCGAAAAGCGAAAAGGCGAAAGGCGAAAGGCGAAAGTCGAAAGGCGGAAGGCGAAAGGCGAAAGGCGAAAGGTGAAAGGCGAAATGCGAAAGGCGAAATGCAAAAGGCGAAAGGCGAAAGGCGAAATGCAAATGGCGAAAGGCGAAAGGCGAAAGGCGAAAGGTGAAAGGCGAAAGACGAAAGGTGAAAGGCGAAAGACGAAAGCGAAAGGCGAAATGCGAAAGGCGAAAGGCGAAAGGCGAAAGGCGAAATGCGAAAGGCGAAAGGCGAAAGGCGAAAGGCGAAAGGCGAAAGGCGAAAGGCGAAAGGCGAAAGGCGAAAGGCGAAAGGCGAAAGGCGAAAGGCGAAAGGCGAAAGGCGAAAGGCGAAAGGCGAAAGGGGAAAGGCGAAAGGCGAAAGGCGGAAGGTGAAAGGCGTAAGGCGAAAGGCGAAAGGCGAAAGGCGAAAGGCGAAAGGCGAAAGGCGAAATTCGAAAGGCGAAAGGCGAAAGGCGAAAGGCGAAAGGCGAAAGGCGAAAGGCGAAAGGCGAAAGGCGAAAGGCGAAAGGCGAAAGGCGAAAGGCGAAAGGCGAAAGGCGAAAGGCGAAAAGCGGAAGGCGAAAGGCGAAAGGCGATAGGCGAAAGGCGAAAGGCGAATGGCGAGAGGCAAAAGTCAAAATGCCTAAGGCAAAAGGAAAAACGATTTTCAAATGAAAATGGAGAAATTTAAAATGCCTAAAGCAAAAGAAGAAACGATATTCAAAAGATAATATACAAAAGCTGAAATTGAAAATGCGAATTGGAAAATTTGAAATTATAAATTCGTATTTCAAAATGCTAAAGGCGAAATGCGAAAGGCGAAAGACGAAAGGCGAAGGGCGAAAGTCGAAAGGCGAAAGGCAAAAGGCGAAAGGCGAAAGGCGAAAGGAGAAAGCGAAACGCGAAAGGCGAAAGGCGAAAGGCGAAAGGTGAAAGGCGAAAGGCGAAAGGCGAAAGGTGAAAGGCGAAAGGCGAAAGGCGAAAGGCGAAGGGCGAAAGGCGAAAGGCGAAAGGCGAAAGGCGAAAGGCGAAAGGCGAAAGGCGAAAGGCGAAAGGCGAAAGGCGAAAGACGAAAGGCGAAAGGCGAAAGGCGAAAGGCGAAAGGCGAAAGGCGAAAGGCGAAAGGCGAAAGGCGAAAGGCGAAAGGCGAAAGGCGAAAGGCGAAAGTTGAAAGGCGAAAGGCGAAAAGTGAAAGGCGAAAGGCGAAAAGTGAAAGGCGAAAGGCGAAAGGCGAAAGGCGAAAGGCGAAAGGCGAAAGGCGAAAGGCGAAAGGCGAAAGGCGAAAGGCGAAAGGCGAAAGGCGAAAGGCGAAAGGCGAAAGGCGAAAGGCGAAAGGCGAAAGGCGAAAGGCGAAAGACGGAAGGCGAAAGGCGAAAGGCGAAAGGTGAAGGGCGAGAGGCAAAAGTCAAAATGCCTAAGGCAAAAGGAAAAACGATTTTCAAAACATGAAATAAAAATGGAGAAATTTAAAATGCCTAAAGCAAAAGAAAAAACGATATTCAAAAGATAAAATACAAAAGTTGAAATTGAAAATGCGAAATGGAAAATTCGAAATTATGAATTCGTATTTCAAAAGGCTAAAGGCGAAATGCGAAAGGCGAAAGACGAAAGGCGAAGGGCGATTGTCGAAAGGCGAAAGGTGAATGGCGAAAGGCGAAAGGCGAAAGGCGAAAGGCGAAAGGGGAAAGGCGAAAGACGAAAGGCGAAAGGGGAAAGGCGAAATGCGAAAGGTGAAAGACGAAAGGCGAAGGTCGAAAGTCGAAAGGCGAAAGGCGAAAGGCAAAAGGCGAAAGGCGAAAGGCGAAAGGTGAAAGGCGAAAAGCGAAAGGTGAAAGGCGAAAGGCGAAAGACGTAAGGCGAAGGGCGAAAGTCGAAAGGCGAAAGGCGAAAGGCGGAAAGTGAAAGGCGAAATGCGAAAGGCGAAAGACGAAAGGCGAAGGGCGAAAGGCGAAAGGCGGAAGGCGAAAGGCGAAAGGCGAAGGGCGAGAGGCAAAAGTCAAAATGCCTAAAGCAAAATGAAAAACGATTTTCAAAACATGAAATAAAAATGGAGAAATTTAAAATGCCTAAAGCAAAAGAAAAAACGATATTCAAAAGATAAAATACTAAAGTTGAAATTAAAAAGGCGAAATGGAAAATTATAAATTATAAATTTGTATTTCAAAATGGTAAAGGCGAAATGCGAAAGGCGAAAGACGAAAGGCGAAGGGCGAAAGTCGAAAGGCGAAAGGCGAAAGGCAAAAGGCGAAAGCCGAAAGGCGAAAGGTGAAAGGCGAAAGGCGAAAGGCGAAAGGTGAAAGGCGAAAGGCGAAAGGCGAAAGGCGAAAGGCGAAAGGCGAAAGGCGAAAGGCGAAAGGAGAAAGGCGAAAGGCGAAAGGCGAAAGGCGAAAGGCAAAAGGCAAAAGGCGAAAGGCGGAAGGCGAAAGGCGGAAGGCGAAAGGCGAAGGGCGAGAGGCAAAAGTCAAAATGCCTAAGGCAAAATGAAAAACGATTTTCAAAACATGAAATAAAAATGGAGAAATTTAAAATGCCTAAAGCAAAAGAAAAAACGATATTCAAAAGATAAAATACTAAAGTTGGAATTGAAAATGCGAAATGGAAAATTAGAAATTAGAAATTTGTATTTCAAAATGCTAAAGGCGAAATGCGAAAGGCGAAAGACGAAAGGCGAAGGGCGAAAGTCGAAAGGCGAAAGGCGAAAGGCAAAAGGCGAAAGGCGAAAGGCGAAAGGCGAAAGGTGAAAGGCGAAAGGCGAAAAACGAAAGGCGAAGGGCGAAAGTCGAAAGGCGAAAGGCGAAAGGCAAAAGGCGAAAGGCGAAAGGCGAAAGGCGAAAGGTGAAAGGCGAAAGGCGAAAGGCGAAAGGTGAAAGGCGAAAGGCGAAAGGCGAAAGGCGAAAGGCGAAAGGCGAAAGGCGAAAGGCGAAAGGTGAAAGGCGAAAGGCGAAAGGCGAAATGCAAAAGGCGAAAGGCGAAAGGCGAAAGGCGAAAGGCGAAAGGCGAAAGGCGAAGGGCGAAAGGCGAAAGGCGAAAGGCGAAAGGCGAAAGGCGAAAGGCCAAAGGCGAAAGGCGAAAAGCGAAAAGGCGAAAGGCGAAAGGCGAAAGTCGAAAGGCGAAAGGCGAAAGGCGAAAGGCGAAAGGCGAAAGGCGAAAGGCGAAAGGTGAATGGCGAAAGGCGAAAGGCGAAATGCAAAAGGCGAAAGGCGAAAGGCGAAAGGCGAAAGGCGAAAGGCGAAAGGCGAAAGGCGAAATGCAAAAGGCGAAAGGCGAAAGGCGAAAGGCGAAAGGTGAAAGGCGAAAGGCGAAAGGTGAATTGCGAAAGGCGAAAGGCGAAAGGCGAAAGGCGAAAGGCGAAATGCGAAAGGCGAAAGGCGAAAGGCGAAAGGCGAAAGGGGAAAGGCGAAAGGCGAAAGGCGAAAGACGGAAGGTGAAAGGCGAAAGGCGAAAGGCGAAAGGCGAAAGGCGAAAGGCGAAAGGCGAAAGGCGAAAGGCGAAAGGCGAAAGGCGAAATGCAAAAGGCGAAAGGCGAAATGCGGAAGGCGAAAGGCGAAAGGCGAAAGGCGAAAGGCGAAAGGCGAAAGGCGAAAGGCGAAAGACGAAAGGCGAAAGGAGAAAGGCGAAAGGCGAAAGGCGAAAGGCGAAAGGCGAAATGCGAAAGGCGCAAAGTGAAATGCTAAAGGCGAAAGGCGAAAGGCGAAAGGCGAAAGGCGAAGGGCGAAAGGCGAAAGGCGAAAGGCGAAAGGCAAAAGGCGAAAGGCCAAAGGCCAAAGGCGAAAGGCGAAAAGCGAAAAGGCGAAAGGCGAAAGGCGAAAGTCGAAAGGCGAAAGGCGAAAGGCGAAAGGCGAAAGGCGAAAGGCGAAAGGCGAAAGGCGAAAGGCGAAAGGCGAAAGGCGAAAGGCGAAAGGTGAAAGGCGAAAGGCGAAAGGCGAAATGCAAAAGGCGAAAGGCGAAAGGCGAAAGGCGAAAGGCGAAGGGCGAAAGGCGAAAGGCGAAAGGCGAAAGGCGAAAGGCGAAAGGCCAAAGGCGAAAGGCGAAAAGCGAAAAGGCGAAAGGCGAAAGTCGAAAGGCAAAAGTCAAAATGCCTAAGGCAAAATGAAAAACGATTTTCAAAACATGAAATAAAAATGGAGAAATTTAAAATGCCTAAAGCAAAAGAAAAAACGATATTCAAAAGATAAAATACTAAAGTTGAAATTAAAAAGGCGAAATGGAAAATTAGCAATTAGAAATTTGTATTTCAAAATGCTAAAGGCGAAATGCGAAAGGCGAAAGACGAAAGGCGAAGGGCGAAAGTCGAAAGGCGAAAGGCGAAAGGCAAAAGGCGAAAGGCGAAAGGCGAAAGGCGAAAGGTGAAAGGCGAAAGGCGAAAGGCGAAAGGTGAAAGGCGGAAGGCGAAAGGCGAAAGGCGAAAGGCGAAAGGCGAAAGGCGAAAGGCGAAAGGTGAAAGGCGAAAGGCGAAAGGCGAAAAGCGAAAGGTGAAAGGCGAAAGGCGAAAGGCGAAAGACGAAAGGCGAAGGGCAAAAGTCGAAAGGCGAAAGGCGAAAGGCAAAAGGCTAAAGGCGAAAGGCGAAAGGTGAAAGGCGAAAAGCGAAAGGCGAAAGGCGAAATGCAAAAGGCGAAAGGCGAAAGGCGAAAGTCGAAAGGCGAAAGGCGAAAGGCGAAGGCGAAAGGCGAAAGGCGAAAGGCGAAAGACGATAGGAGAAAGCGAAACGCGAAAGGCGAAAGGCGAAAGGCGAAAGGCGAAAGGTGAAAGGCGAAAGGCGAAAGGCGAAAGGTGAAAGGCGAAAGGCGAAAGGCGAAAGGTGAAAGGCGAAAAGCGAAAGGTGAAAGGCGAAAGGCGAAAGACGAAAGGCGAAGGGCGAAAGTCGAAAGGCGAAAGGCGAAAGGCGGAAAGTGAAAGGCGAAATGCGAAAGGCGAAAGACGAAAGGCGAAGGGCGAAAGGCGAAAGGCGGAAGGCGAAAGGCGAAAGGCGAAGGGCGAGAGGCAAAAGTCAAAATGCCTAAGGCAAAAGGAAAAACGATTTTGAAAACATGAAATAAAAATGGAGAAATTTAAAATGCCTAAAGCAAAAGAAAAAACGATATTCAAAAGATAAAATACAAAAGTTGAAATTGAAAATGCGAAATGGAAAATTCGAAATTATGAATTCGTATTTCAAAAGGCTAAAGGCGAAATGCGAAAGGCGAAAGACGAAAGGCGAAGGGCGATTGTCGAAAGGCGAAAGGTGAATGGCGAAAGGCGAAAGGCGAAAGGCGAAAGGCGAAAGACGAAAGGCGAAAGGTGAAAGGCGAAATGCGAAAGGTGAAAGACGAAAGGCGAAGGTCGAAAGTCGAAAGGCGAAAGGCGAAAGGCAAAAGGCGAAAGGCGAAAGGCGAAAGGTGAAAGGCGAAAAGCGAAAGGTGAAAGGCGAAAGGCGAAAGACGAAAGGCGAAGGGCGAAAGTCGAAAGGCGAAAGGCGAAAGGCGGAAAGTGAAAGGCGAAATGCGAAAGGCGAAAGACGAAAGGCGAAGGGCGAAAGGCGAAAGGCGGAAGGCGAAAGGCGAAAGGCGAAGGGCGAGAGGCAAAAGTCAAAATGCCTAAGGCAAAATGAAAAACGATTTTCAAAACATGAAATAAAAATGGAGAAATTTAAAATGCCTAAAGCAAAAGAAAAAACGATATTCAAAAGATAAAATACTAAAGTTGAAATTAAAAAGGCGAAATGGAAAATTATAAATTATAAATTTGTATTTCAAAATGGTAAAGGCGAAATGCGAAAGGCGAAAGACGAAAGGCGAAGGGCGAAAGTCGAAAGGCGAAAGGCGAAAGGCAAAAGGCGAAAGGCGAAAGGCGAAAGGTGAAAGGCGAAAAGCGAAAGGTGAAAGGCGAAAGGCGAAAGGCGAAAGGCGAATGGCGAAAGGCGAAAGGCGAAAGGCGAAAGGCGAAAGGCGAAAGGCGAAAGGCAAAAGGCGAAAGGCGAAAGGCGAAAGGTGAAAGGCGAAAAGCGAAAGGTGAAAGGCGAAAGGCGAAAGACGAAAGGCGAACGGCGAAAGTCGAAAGGCGAAAGGCGAAAGGCGGAAAGTGAAAGGCGAAATGCGAAAGGCGAAAGACGAAAGGCGAAGGGCGAAAGGCGAAAGGCGAAAGGCGAAAGGCGAAATGCGGAAGGCGAAAGGCGAAAGGCGAAAGGCGAAAGGCGAAAGGCGAAAGGCGAAAGGCGAAAGGCGAAAGGCGAAAGACGAAAGGCGAAAGGAGAAAGGCGAAAGGCGAAAGTCGAAAGGCGAAAGGCGAAATACGAAAGGCGGAAAGTGAAATGCTAAAGGCGAAAGGCGAAAGGCGAAAGGCGAAAGGCGAAGGGCGAAAGGCGAAAGGCGAAAGGCGAAAGGCAAAAGGCGAAAGGCCAAAGGCGAAAGGCGAAAAGCGAAAAGGCGAAAGGCGAAAGGCGAAAGTCGAAAGGCGAAAGGCGAAAGGCGAAAGGCGAAAGGCGAAAGGTGAAAGGCGAAAGGCGAAAGGCGAAATGCAAAAGGCGAAAGGCGAAATGCGAAAGGCGAAAGGCGAAGGGCGAAAGGCGAAAGGCGAAAGGCGAAAGGCCAAAGGCGAAAGGCGAAAAGCGAAAAGGCGAAAGGCGAAAGGCGAAAGTCGAAAGGCAAAAGTCAAAATGCCTAAGGCAAAATGAAAAACGATTTTCAAAACATGAAATAAAAATGGAGAAATTTAAAATGCCTAAAGCAAAAGAAAAATCGATAAAGGCGAAAGGCGAAAGGCGAAAGGTGAAAGGCGAAAGGCGAAAGGCGAAAGGCGAAAGGCGAAAGGCGAAAGGCGAAAGGCGAAAGGCGAAAGGCGAAAGGCGAAAGGCGAAAGGCGAAAGGCGAAAGGTGAAAGGCGAAAGGCGAAAGGCGAAAGGCGAAAAGCGAAAGGTGAAAGGCGAAAGGCGAAAGGCGAAAGACGAAAGGCGAAGGGCGAAAGTCGAAAGGCGAAAGGCGAAAGGCAAAAGGCGAAAGGCGAAAGGCGAAAGGTGAAAGGCGAAAAGCGAAAGGCGAAAGGCGAAATGCAAAAGGCGAAAGGCGAAAGGCGAAAGTCGAAAGTCGAAAGGCGAAAGGCGAAGGCGAAAGGCGAAGGCGAAAGGCGAAAGGCGAAAGGCGAAAGGTGAAAGGCGAAAGGCGAAAGGCGAAATGCAAAAGGCGATAGGCGAAAGGCGAAAGGCCAAAGGCGAAAGGCGAAAACGAAAAGGCGAAAGGCGAAAGTCGATAGGCGAAAGGCGAAAGGCGAAAGGCGAAAGGCGAAAGGCGAAAGGCGAAAGGCGAAAGGCGAAAGGTGAAAGGCGAAAGGCGAAAGGCGAAATGCAAAAGGCGAAAGGCGAAAGGCGAAAGGCGAAAGGCGAAAGGCGAAAGGCGAAAGGCGAAATGCAAAAGGCGAAAGGCGAAAAGCGAAAGGCGAAAGGTGAAAGGTGAAAGGCGAAAGGTGAAATGCGAAAGGCGAAAGGGGAAAGGCGAAAGGCGAAAGGCGAAAGGTGAAAGGCGAAAGGCGAAAGGCGAAAGGCGAAAGGCGAAAGGCGAAAGGCGAAAGGGGAAAGGCGAAAGGCGAAAGGCGAAAGGCGAAAGGCGAAAGGCGAAAGGCGAAAGGCGAAAGGCGAAAGGCGAAAGGCGAAAGGCGAAAGGCGAAAGGCGAAATGCAAAAGGCGAAAGGCGAAAGGCGAAATGCGGAAGGCGAAAGGCGAAATGCGAAAGGCGGAAGGTGAAATGCTAAAGGCGAAAGGCGAAAGGCGAAAGGCGAAGGGCGAAATTCGAAAGGCCAAAGGCGAAAGGCGAAAAGCGAAAAGGCGAAAGGCGAAAGGCGAAAGGCGAAAGGCGAAAGGCGAAAGGCGAAAAGCGAAAGGCGAAAGGTGAAAGGTGAAAGGCGAAAGGCGAAAGGCGAAATGCAAAAGGCGAAAGGCGAAAGGCGAAATGCAAAAGGCGAAAGGCGAAAGGCGAAAGGCCAAAGGCGAAAGGCGAAAAGCGAAAAGACGAAAGGCGAAAGGCGAAAGTCGAAAGGCGAAAGGCGAAAGGCGAAAGGCGAAAGGCGAAAGGCGAAAGGCGAAAGGCGAAAGGCGAAAGGCAAAAGGCGAAAGGCCAAAGGCGAAAGGCGAAAAGCGAAAAGGCGAAAGGCGAAAGGCGAAAGTCGAAAGGCGAAAGGCGAAAGGCGAAAGGCGAAAGGCGAAAGGCGAAAGGCGAAAGGCGAAAGGTGAAAGGCGAAAGGCGAAAGGCGAAATGCAAAAGGCGAAAGGCGAAAGGCGAAAGGCGAAAGGCGAAGGGCGAAAGGCGAAAGGCGAAAGGCGAAAGGCGAAAGGCGAAAGGCGAAAGGCGAAAGGCGAAAGGCCAAAGGCGAAAGGCGAAAAGCGAAAAGGCGAAAGGCGAAAGGCGAAAGTCGAAAGGCGAAAGGCGAAAGGCGAAAGGCGAAAGGCGAAAGGCGAAAGGCGGAAGGCGAAAGGCGAAAGGCGAAAGGCGGAAGGCAAAAGGCGAAAGGCGAAGGGCGAGAGGCAAAAGTCAAAATGTCTAAGGCAAAATGAAAAACGATTTTCAAAACTAGAAATAAAAATGGAGAAATTTAAAATGCCTAAAGCAAAAGAAAAAACGATATTCAAAAGATAAAATACTAAAGTTCGAATTGAAAATGCGAAATGGAAAATTAGAAATTAGAAATTTGTATTTCAAAATGCTAAAGGCGAAATGAGAAAGGCGAATGACGAAAGGCGAAGGGCGAAAGTCGAAAGGCGAAAGGCGAAAGGCAAAAGGCGAAAGGCGAAAGGCGAAAGGTGAAAGGCGAATGGCGAAAGGCGAAAGGTGAATGGCGAAAGGCGAAAGGCGAAAGGTGAAAGGCGAAAGGCGAAAGGCGAAAGGCGAAAGGCGAAAGGCGAAAGGCGAAAGGCGAAAGGCGAAAGGCGAAAGGCGAAAGGCGAAAGGCGAAAGGCGAAAGGCGAAAGGCGAAAGGCGAAAGGGGAAAGACGAAAGGCGAAAGGCGGAAGGTGAAAGGCGAAAGCCGAAAGGCGAAAGGCGAACGGCGAAAGGCGAAAGGCGAAAGGCGAAAGGCGAAAGGCGAAAGGCGAAAGGCGAAAGGCGAAAGGCGAAAGGTGAAAGGCGAAAGGCGAAAGGTGAAATGCGAAAGGCGAAAGGCGAAAGGCGAAAGGCGAAATGCGAAAGGCGAAAGGTGAAAGGCGAAAGGCGAAAGGCGAAAGGCGAAAGGCGAAAGGCGAAAGGCGAAAGGCGAAAGGCGAAAGGCGAAATGCGAAAGGCGGAAGGTGAAATGCTAAAGGCGAAAGGCGAAAGGCGAAAGGCGAAAGGCGAAAGGCGAAAGGCGAAAGGCGAAAGGCGAAGGGCGAAAGGCGAAAGGCGAAAGGCGAAAGGTGAAAGGCGAAAGGCGAAAGGCGAAAGGCGAAAGGCGAAAGGCGAAAGGCGAAAGGCGAAATGCGAAATGCGAAAGGCGAAAGGCGAAAGGCGAAAGGAGAAAGGCGAAAGGCGAAAGGTGAAAGGTGAAAGGCGAAAGGTGAAATGCGAAAGGCGAAAGGCGAAATGCGAAAGGCGAAAGGCGAAAGGCGAAAGGCGAAAGGCGAAAGGCGAAAGTCGAAAGGCGAAAGGCGAAAGGCGAAAGGCGAAAGGCGAAAGGGGAAAGGCGAAAGGCGAAAGGCGAAAGGCGGAAGGTGAAAGGCGAAAGGCGAAAGGCGAAAGGCGAACGGCGAAAGGCGAAAGGCGAAAGGCGAAAGGCGAAAGGCGAAAGGCGAAAGGCGAAAGGCGAAAGGCGAAAGGCGAAAGGCGAAAGGTGAAAGGCGAAAGGCGAAAGGTGAAATGCGAAAGGCGAAAGGCGAAATGCGAAAGGCGAAAGGCGAAAGGCGAAAGGCGAAAGGCGAAAGGCGAAAGGCGGAAGGTGAAAGGCGAAAGGTGAAAGGCGAAAGGCGAAAGGCGAAAGGCGAAAGGCGAAAGGCGAAAGGCGAAAGGCGAAAGGCGAAAGGCGAAAGGCGAAAGGCGAAAGGCGAAAGGCGAAAGGCGAAAGGCGAAAGGCGAAAGACGAAAGGCGAAAGGAGAAAGGCGAAAGGCGAAAGGCGAAAGGCGAAAGGCGAAAGGCGAAAGGCGAAAGGCGAAATGCGAAAGGCGGAAGGTGAAATGCTAAAGGCGAAAGGCGAAAGGCGAAAGGCGAAAGGCGAAAGGCGAAGGGCGAAAGGCGAAAGGCGAAAGGCGAAAAGCGAAAGGTGAAAGGCGAAAGGCGAAAGGCGAAAGGCGAAAGGCGAAAGGCGAAAGGCGAAAGTTGAAAGGCGAAAGGCGAAAGGCGAAAGGCGAAAGGCGAAAGGCGAAAGGCGAAAGGCGAAAGGCGAAAGGCGAAAGGCGAAAGGGGAAAGGCGAAAGGCGAAAGGCGAAAGGCGGAAGGTGAAAGGCGAAAGGCGAAAGGCGAAAGGCGAACGGCGAAAGGCGAAAGGCGAAAGGCGAAAGGCGAAAGGCGAAAGGCGAAAGGCGAAAGGCGAAAGGCGAAAGGCGAAAGGCGAAAGGCGAAAGGCGAAAGGCGAAAGGCGAAAGGCGAAAGGCGAAAGGCGAAAGGCGAAAGGCGAAAGGCGAAAGGCGAAAGGCGAAAGGCGAAAGGCGAAAGGCGAAAGACGAAAGGCGAAAGGAGAAAGGCGAAAGGCGAAAGGCGAAAGGCGAAAGGCGAAAGGCGAAAGGCGAAAGGCGAAAGGCGAAAGGCGAAATTCGAAAGGCGGAAGGTGAAATGCTAAAGGCGAAAGGCGAAAGGCGAAAGGCGAAAGGCGAAAGGCGAAAGGCGAAGGGCGAAAGGCGAAAGGCGAAAGGCGAAAGGTGAAAGGCGAAAGGCGAAAGGCGAAAGGCGAAAGGCGAAAGGCGAAAGGCGAAAGGCGAAAGGCGAAAGGAGAAAGGCGAAAGGCGAAAGGCGGAAGGCGAAAGGCGGAAGGCGAAAGGCGAAAGGCGAAAGGCGGAAGGCAAAAGGCGAAAGGCGAAGGGCGAGAGGCAAAAGTCAAAATGCCTAAGGCAAAATGAAAAACGATTTTCAAAACTAGAAATAAAAATGGAGAAATTTAAAATGCCTAAAGCAAAAGAAAAAACGATATTCAAAAGATAAAATACTAAAGTTCGAATTGAAAATGCGAAATGGAAAATTAGAAATTAGAAATTTTTTATTTCAAAATGCTAAAGGCGAAATGAGAAAGGCGAATGACGAAAGGCGAAGGGCGAAAGTCGAAAGGCGAAAGGCGAAAGGCAAAAGGCGAAAGGCGAAAGGCGAAAGGTGAAAGGCGAATGGCGAAAGGCGAAAGGTGAATGGCGAAAGGCGAAAGGCGAAAGGTGAAAGGCGAAAGGCGAAAGGCGAAAGGCGAATGACGAAAGGCGAAGGGCGAAAGTCGAAAGGCGAAAGGCGAAAGGCAAAAGGCGAAAGGCGAAAGGCGAAAGGTGAAAGGCGAATGGCGAAAGGCGAAAGGTGAATGGCGAAAGGCGAAAGGCGAAAGGTGAAAGGCGAAAGGCGAAAGGCGAAAGGCGAAAGGCGAAAGGCGAAAGGCGAAAGGCGAAAGGCGAAAGGCGAAAGGCGAAAGGCGAAAGGCGAAAGGCGAAAGGCGAAAGGCGAAAGGCGAAAGGCGAAAGGCGAAAGGGGAAAGACGAAAGGCGAAAGGCGGAAGGTGAAAGGCGAAAGCCGAAAGGCGAAAGGCGAACGGCGAAAGGCGAAAGGCGAAAGGCGAAAGGCGAAAGGCGAAAGGCGAAAGGCGAAAGGCGAAAGGCGAAAGGCGAAAGGCGAAAGGTGAAAGGCGAAAGGCGAAAGGTGAAATGCGAAAGGCGAAAGGCGAAAGGCGAAATGCGAAAGGCGAAAGGTGAAAGGCGAAAGGCGAAAGGCGAAAGGCGAAAGGCGAAAGGCGAAAGGCGAAAGGCGAAAGGCGAAAGGCGAAAGGCGAAATGCGAAAGGCGGAAGGTGAAATGCTAAAGGCGAAAGGCGAAAGGCGAAAGGCGAAAGGCGAAAGGCGAAGGGCGAAAGGCGAAAGGCGAAAGGCGAAAGGTGAAAGGCGAAAGGCGAAAGGCGAAAGGCGAAAGGCGAAAGGCGAAAGGCGAAAGGCGAAATGCGAAATGCGAAAGGCGAAAGGCGAAAGGAGAAAGGCGAAAGGCGAAAGGTGAAAGGTGAAAGGCGAAAGGTGAAATGCGAAAGGCGAAAGGCGAAATGCGAAAGGCGAAAGGCGAAAGGCGAAAGGCGAAAGGCGAAAGGCGAAAGGCGAAAGTCGAAAGGCGAAAGGCGAAAGGCGAAAGGCGAAAGGCGAAAGGGGAAAGGCGAAAGGCGAAAGGCGAAAGGCGGAAGGTGAAAGGCGAAAGGCGAAAGGCGAAAGGCGAACGGCGAAAGGCGAAAGGCGAAAGGCGAAAGGCGAAAGGCGAAAGGCGAAAGGCGAAAGGCGAAAGGCGAAAGGCGAAAGGCGAAAGGCGAAAGGTGAAAGGCGAAAGGCGAAAGGTGAAATGCGAAAGGCGAAAGGCGAAAGGCGAAATGCGAAAGGCGAAAGGCGAAAGGCGAAAGGCGAAAGGCGAAAGGCGAAAGGCGAAAGGCGAAAGGCGGAAGGTGAAAGGCGAAAGGTGAAAGGCGAAAGGCGAAAGGCGAAAGGCGAAAGGCGAAAGGCGAAAGGCGAAAGGCGAAAGGCGAAAGGCGAAAGGCGAAAGGCGAAAGGCGAAAGGCGAAAGGCGAAAGGCGAAAGGCGAAAGGCGAAAGACGAAAGGCGAAAGGAGAAAGGCGAAAGGCGAAAGGCGAAAGGCGAAAGGCGAAAGGCGAAAGGCGAAATGCGAAAGGCGGAAGGTGAAATGCTAAAGGCGAAAGGCGAAAGGCGAAAGGCGAAAGGCGAAAGGCGAAAGGCGAAGGGCGAAAGGCGAAAGGCGAAAGGCGAAAGGTGAAAGGCGAAAGGCGAAAGGCGAAAGGCGAAAGGCGAAAGGCGAAAGGCGAAAGGCGAAAGGCGAAAGGCGAAAGGCGAAAGGCGAAAGGCGAAAGGCGAAAGGCGAAAGGCGAAAGGCGAAAGGCGAAAGGCGAAAGGCGAAAGGGGAAAGGCGAAAGGCGAAAGGCGAAAGGCGGAAGGTGAAAGGCGAAAGGCGAAAGGCGAAAGGCGAACGGCGAAAGGCGAAAGGCGAAAGGCGAAAGGCGAAAGGCGAAAGGCGAAAGGCGAAAGGCGAAAGGCGAAAGGCGAAAGGCGAAAGGCGAAAGGCGAAAGGTGAAAGGCGAAAGGCGAAAGGCGAAATGCGAAAGGCGGAAGGTGAAATGCTAAAGGCGAAAGGCGAAAGGCGAAAGGCGAAAGGAGAAAGGCGAAAGGCGAAAGGCGAAAGGCGAAAGGCGAAATGCGAAAGGCGAAATGCGAAAGGCGAAAGGCGAAAGGCGAAAGGCGAAGGGCGAGAGGCAAAAGTCAAAATGCCTAAGGCAAAAGGCGAAAGGTGAAATGCGAAAGGCGAAAGGCGAAAGGCGAAATGCGAAAGGCGAAAGGCGAAAGGCGAAAGGCGAAAGGCGAAAGGCGAAAGGCGAAAGGCGGAAGGTGAAAGGCGAAAGGTGAAAGGCGAAAGGCGAAAGGCGAAAGGCGAAAGGCGAAAGGCGAAAGGCGAAAGGCGAAAGGCGAAAGGCGAAAGGCGAAAGGCGAAAGGCGAAAGGCGAAAGGCGAAAGGCGAAAGGCGAAAGGTGAAAGGCGAAAGGCGAAAGGTGAAATGCGAAAGGCGGAAGGTGAAATGCTAAAGGCGAAAGGTGAAAGGCGAAAGGCGAAAGGCGAAAGGCGAAAGGCGAAAGGCGAAAGGCGAAAGGCGAAAGGCGAAAGGAGAAAGGCGAAAGGCGAAAGGCGAATGGCGAAAGGCGAAATGCGAAAGGCGAAATGCGAAAGGCGAAAGGCGAAAGGCGAAAGGCGGAAGGCAAAAGGCGAAAGGCGAAGGGCGAGAGGCAAAAGTCAAAATGCCTAAGGCAAAATGAAAAACGATTTTCAAAACTAGAAATAAAAATGGAGAAATTTAAAATGCCTAAAGCAAAAGAAAAAACGATATTCAAAAGATAAAATACTAAAGTTCGAATTGAAAATGCGAAATGGAAAATTAGAAATTAGAAATTTGTATTTCAAAATGCTAAAGGCGAAACGAGAAAGGCGAAAGGCGAAAGGCGAAGGGCGAAAGTCGAAAGGCAAAAGGCGAAAGGCGAAAGGCGAAAGGCGAAAGGCGAAAGGCGAAAGGCGAAAGGTGAAAGGCGAAAGGCGAAAGGTGAAATGCGAAAGGCGAAATGCGAAATGCGAAAGGCGAAAGGCGAAAGGCGAAAGGCGAAAGGCGAAAGGCGAAAGGCGAAAGGCGAAAGGCGAAAGGCGAAAGGCGAAAGGTGAAAGGCGAAAGGCGAAAGGCGAAAGGTGAAAGGCGAAAGGTGAAATGCGAAAGGCGAAATGCGAAAGGCGAAAGGCGAAAGGCGAAAGGCGAAAGGCGAAAGGCGAAAGGCGAAAGGCGAAAGGCGAAAGGTGAAAGGCGAAAGGCGAAAGGCGAAATGCAAAAGGCGAAAGGCGAAAGGCGAAAGGCGAAAGGCGAAAAGCGAAATGCAAAAGGCGAAAGGCGAAAGGCGAAAGGCGAAAGGTGAAAGGTGAAAGGCGAAAGGTGAAATGCGAAAGGCGAAAGGCGAAATGCGAAAGGGGAAAGGCGAAAGGCGAAAGGCGAAAGGCGAAAGGCGAAAGGCGAAAGGGGAAAGGCGAAAGGCGAAAGGCGAAAGGCGGAAGGTGAAAGGCGAAAGGCGAAAGGCGAACGGCGAAAGGCGAAAGGCGAAAGGCGAAAGGCGAAAGGCGAAAGGCGAAAGGCGAAAGGCGAAAGGCGAAAGGCGAAAGGCGAAAGGCGAAAGGCGAAAGGCGAAAGGCGAAAGGCGAAAGGCGAAAGGCGAAAGGCGAAAGGCGAAAGGCGAAAGGCGAAAGGCGAAAGGCGAAAGGCGAAAGGCGAAAGGCGAAAGGCGAAAGGCGAAAGGCGAAAGGCGAAAGACGAAAGGCGAAAGGAGAAAGGCGAAAGGCGAAAGGCGAAAGGCGAAAGGCGAAAGGCGAAAGGCGAAAGGCGAAAGGCGAAAGGCGAAATGCGAAAGGCGGAAGGTGAAATGCTAAAGGCGAAAGGCGAAAGGCGAAAGGCGAAAGGCGAAAGGCGAAAGGCGAAAGGCGAAAGGCGAAGGGCGAAAGGCGAAAGGCGAAAGGCGAAAGGTGAAAGGCGAAAGGCGAAAGGCGAAAGGCGAAAGGCGAAAGGCGAAAGGCGAAAGGCGAAAGGAGAAAGGCGAAAGGCGAAAGGCGAAAGGCGGAAGGCGAAAGGCGGAAGGCGAAAGGCGAAAGGCGAAAGGCGGAAGGCAAAAGGCGAAAGGCGAAGGGCGAGAGGCAAAAGTCAAAATGCCTAAGGCAAAATGAAAAACGATTTTCAAAACTAGAAATAAAAATGGAGAAATTTAAAATGCCTAAAGCAAAAGAAAAAACGATATTCAAAAGATAAAATACTAAAGTTCGAATTGAAAATGCGAAATGGAAAATTAGAAATTAGAAATTTGTATTTCAAAATGCTAAAGGCGAAATGAGAAAGGCGAATGACGAAAGGCGAAGGGCGAAAGTCGAAAGGCGAAAGGCGAAAGGCAAAAGGCGAAAGGCGAAAGGCGAAAGGTGAAAGGCGAATGGCGAAAGGCGAAAGGTGAATGGCGAAAGGCGAAAGGCGAAAGGTGAAAGGCGAAAGGCGAAAGGCGAAAGGCGAAAGGCGAAAGGCGAAAGGCGAAAGGCGAAAGGCGAAAGGCGAAAGGCGAAAGGCGAAAGGCGAAAGGCGAAAGGCGGAAGGTGAAAGGCGAAAGGTGAAAGGCGAAAGGCGAAAGGCGAAAGGCGAAAGGCGAAAGGCGAAAGGCGAAAGGCGAAAGGCGAAAGGCGAAAGGCGAAAGGCGAAAGGCGAAAGGCGAAAGGCGAAAGGCGAAAGGCGAAAGGCGAAAGGCGAAAGGAGAAAGGCGAAAGGCGAAAGGCGAAAGGCGAAAGGCGAAAGGCGAAAGGCGAAAGGCGAAATGCGAAAGGCGGAAGGTGAAATGCTAAAGGCGAAAGGCGAAAGGCGAAAGGCGAAAGGCGAAAGGCGAAGGGCGAAAGGCGAAAGGCGAAAGGCGAAAGGTGAAAGGCGAAAGGCGAAAGGCGAAAGGCGAAAGGCGAAAGGCGAAAGGCGAAAGGCGAAAGGCGAAAGGCGAAAGGCGAAAGGCGAAAGGCGAAAGGCGAAAGGCGAAAGGCGAAAGGCGAAAGGGGAAAGGCGAAAGGCGAAAGGCGAAAGGCGGAAGGTGAAAGGCGAAAGGCGAAAGGCGAAAGGCGAACGGCGAAAGGCGAAAGGCGAAAGGCGAAAGGCGAAAGGCGAAAGGCGAAAGGCGAAAGGCGAAAGGCGAAAGGCGAAAGGCGAAAGGCGAAAGGTGAAAGGCGAAAGGCGAAAGGCGAAATGCGAAAGGCGGAAGGTGAAATGCTAAAGGCGAAAGGCGAAAGGCGAAAGGCGAAAGGAGAAAGGCGAAAGGCGAAAGGCGAAAGGCGAAAGGCGAAAGGCGAAAGGCGAAATGCGAAAGGCGAAATGCGAAAGGCGAAAGGCGAAAGGCGAAAGGCGAAGGGCGAGAGGCAAAAGTCAAAATGCCTAAGGCAAAAGGCGAAAGGTGAAATGCGAAAGGCGAAAGGCGAAAGGCGAAATGCGAAAGGCGAAAGGCGAAAGGCGAAAGGCGAAAGGCGAAAGGCGAAAGGCGAAAGGCGAAAGGCGGAAGGTGAAAGGCGAAAGGTGAAAGGCGAAAGGCGAAAGGCGAAAGGCGAAAGGCGAAAGGCGAAAGGCGAAAGGCGAAAGGCGAAAGGCGAAAGGCGAAAGGCGAAAGGCGAAAGGCGAAAGGCGAAAGGCGAAAGGCGAAAGGCGAAAGGTGAAAGGCGAAAGGCGAAAGGTGAAATGCGAAAGGCGGAAGGTGAAATGCTAAAGGCGAAAGGTGAAAGGCGAAAGGCGAAAGGCGAAAGGCGAAAGGCGAAAGGCGAAAGGCGAAAGGCGAAAGGCGAAAGGCGAAAGGAGAAAGGCGAAAGGCGAAAGGCGAATGGCGAAAGGCGAAATGCGAAAGGCGAAATGCGAAAGGCGAAAGGCGAAAGGCGAAAGGCGGAAGGCAAAAGGCGAAAGGCGAAGGGCGAGAGGCAAAAGTCAAAATGCCTAAGGCAAAATGAAAAACGATTTTCAAAACTAGAAATAAAAATGGAGAAATTTAAAATGCCTAAAGCAAAAGAAAAAACGATATTCAAAAGATAAAATACTAAAGTTCGAATTGAAAATGCGAAATGGAAAATTAGAAATTAGAAATTTGTATTTCAAAATGCTAAAGGCGAAACGAGAAAGGCGAAAGGCGAAAGGCGAAGGGCGAAAGTCGAAAGGCAAAAGGCGAAAGGCGAAAGGCGAAAGGCGAAAGGCGAAAGGCGAAAGGTGAAAGGCGAAAGGCGAAAGGTGAAATGCGAAAGGCGAAATGCGAAATGCGAAAGGCGAAAGGCGAAAGGCGAAAGGCGAAAGGCGAAAGGCGAAAGGCGAAAGGCGAAAGGCGAAAGGCGAAAGGTGAAAGGCGAAAGGCGAAAGGCGAAAGGTGAAAGGCGAAAGGCGAAAGGTGAAATGCGAAAGGCGAAATGCGAAAGGCGAAAGGCGAAAGGCGAAAGGCGAAAGGCGAAAGGCGAAAGGCGAAAGGCGAAAGGCGAAAGGTGAAAGGCGAAAGGCGAAAGGCGAAATGCAAAAGGCGAAAGGCGAAAGGCGAAAGGCGAAAGGCGAAAAGCGAAATGCAAAAGGCGAAAGGCGAAAGGCGAAAGGCGAAAGGTGAAAGGTGAAAGGCGAAAGGTGAAATGCGAAAGGCGAAAGGCGAAATGCGAAAGGGGAAAGGCGAAAGGCGAAAGGCGAAAGGCGAAAGGCGAAAGGCGAAAGGGGAAAGGCGAAAGGCGAAAGGCGAAAGGCGGAAGGTGAAAGGCGAAAGGCGAAAGGCGAACGGCGAAAGGCGAAAGGCGAAAGGCGAAAGGCGAAAGGCGAAAGGCGAAAGGCGAAAGGCGAAAGGCGAAAGGCGAAAGGCGAAAGGCGAAAGGCGAAAGGCGAAAGGCGAAAGGCGAAAGGCGAAAGGCGAAAGGCGAAAGGCGAAAGGCGAAAGGCGAAAGGCGAAAGGCGAAAGGCGAAAGGCGAAAGGCGAAAGGCGAAAGGCGAAAGGCGAAAGGCGAAAGACGAAAGGCGAAAGGAGAAAGGCGAAAGGCGAAAGGCGAAAGGCGAAAGGCGAAAGGCGAAAGGCGAAAGGCGAAAGGCGAAAGGCGAAATGCGAAAGGCGGAAGGTGAAATGCTAAAGGCGAAAGGCGAAAGGCGAAAGGCGAAAGGCGAAAGGCGAAAGGCGAAAGGCGAAGCGCGAAAGGCGAAAGGCGAAAGGCGAAAGGTGAAAGGCGAAAGGCGAAAGGCGAAAGGCGAAAGGCGAAAGGCGAAAGGCGAAAGGCGAAAGGCGAAAGGAGAAAGGCGAAAGGCGAAAGGCGAAAGGCGAAAGGCGGAAGGCGAAAGGCGGAAGGCGAAAGGCGAAAGGCGAAAGGCGGAAGGCAAAAGGCGAAAGGCGAAGGGCGAGAGGCAAAAGTCAAAATGCCTAAGGCAAAATGAAAAACGATTTTCAAAACTAGAAATAAAAATGGAGAAATTTAAAATGCCTAAAGCAAAAGAAAAAACGATATTCAAAAGATAAAATACTAAAGTTCGAATTGAAAATGCGAAATGGAAAATTAGAAATTAGAAATTTGTATTTCAAAATGCTAAAGGCGAAATGAGAAAGGCGAATGACGAAAGGCGAAGGGCGAAAGTCGAAAGGCGAAAGGCGAAAGGCAAAAGGCGAAAGGCGAAAGGCGAAAGGTGAAAGGCGAATGGCGAAAGGCGAAAGGTGAATGGCGAAAGGCGAAAGGCGAAAGGTGAAAGGCGAAAGGCGAAAGGCGAAAGGCGAAAGGCGAAAGGCGAAAGGCGAAAGGCGAAAGGCGAAAGGCGAAAGGCGAAAGGCGAAAGGCGAAAGGCGAAAGGGGAAAGACGAAAGGCGAAAGGCGGAAGGTGAAAGGCGAAAGCCGAAAGGCGAAAGGCGAACGGCGAAAGGCGAAAGGCGAAAGGCGAAAGGCGAAAGGCGAAAGGCGAAAGGCGAAAGGCGAAAGGCGAAAGGCGAAAGGTGAAAGGCGAAAGGCGAAAGGTGAAATGCGAAAGGCGAAAGGCGAAAGGCGAAATGCGAAAGGCGAAAGGTGAAAGGCGAAAGGCGAAAGGCGAAAGGCGAAAGGCGAAAGGCGAAAGGCGAAAGGCGAAATGCGAAAGGCGGAAGGTGAAATGCTAAAGGCGAAAGGCGAAAGGCGAAAGGCGAAAGGCGAAAGGCGAAGGGCGAAAGGCGAAAGGCGAAAGGCGAAAGGTGAAAGGCGAAAGGCGAAAGGCGAAAGGCGAAAGGCGAAAGGCGAAAGGCGAAAGGCGAAAGGCGAAAGGCGAAATGCGAAAGGCGAAAGGCGAAAGGCGAAAGGAGAAAGGCGAAAGGCGAAAGGTGAAAGGTGAAAGGCGAAAGGTGAAATGCGAAAGGCGAAAGGCGAAATGCGAAAGGCGAAAGGCGAAAGGCGAAAGGCGAAAGGCGAAAGGCGAAAGTCGAAAGGCGAAAGGCGAAAGGCGAAAGGCGAAAGGCGAAAGGGGAAAGGCGAAAGGCGAAAGGCGAAAGGCGGAAGGTGAAAGGCGAAAGGCGAAAGGCGAAAGGCGAACGGCGAAAGGCGAAAGGCGAAAGGCGAAAGGCGAAAGGCGAAAGGCGAAAGGCGAAAGGCGAAAGGCGAAAGGTGAAAGGCGAAAGGCGAAAGGTGAAATGCGAAAGGCGAAAGGCGAAAGGCGAAATGCGAAAGGCGAAAGGCGAAAGGCGAAAGGCGAAAGGCGAAAGGCGAAAGGCGAAAGGCGAAAGGCGGAAGGTGAAAGGCGAAAGGTGAAAGGCGAAAGGCGAAAGGCGAAAGGCGAAAGGCGAAAGGCGAAAGGCGAAAGGCGAAAGGCGAAAGGCGAAAGGCGAAAGGCGAAAGGCGAAAGGCGAAAGGCGAAAGGCGAAAGGCGAAAGGCGAAAGGCGAAAGACGAAAGGCGAAAGGAGAAAGGCGAAAGGCGAAAGGCGAAAGGCGAAAGGCGAAAGGCGAAAGGCGAAATGCGAAAGGCGGAAAGTGAAATGCTAAAGGCGAAAGGCGAAAGGCGAAAGGCGAAAGGCGAAAGGCGAAGGGCGAAAGGCGAAAGGCGAAAGGCGAAAGGTGAAAGGCGAAAGGCGAAAGGCGAAAGGCGAAAGGCGAAAGGCGAAAGGCGAAAGGCGAAAGGCGAAAGGCGAAAGGCGAAAGGCGAAAGGCGAAAGGCGAAAGACGAAAGGCGAAAGGAGAAAGGCGAAAGGCGAAAGGCGAAAGGCGAAAGGCGAAAGGCGAAAGGCGAAATGCGAAAGGCGGAAAGTGAAATGCTAAAGGCGAAAGGCGAAAGGCGAAAGGCGAAAGGCGAAAGGCGAAGGGCGAAAGGCGAAAGGCGAAAGGCGAAAGGTGAAAGGCGAAAGGCGAAAGGCGAAAGGCGAAAGGCGAAAGGCGAAAGGCGAAAGGGGAAAGGCGAAAGGCGAAAGGCGAAAGGCGGAAGGTGAAAGGCGAAAGGCGAAAGGCGAAAGGCGAACGGCGAAAGGCGAAAGGCGAAAGGCGAAAGGCGAAAGGCGAAAGGCGAAAGGCGAAAGGCGAAAGGCGAAAGGCGAAAGGTGAAAGGCGAAAGGCGAAAGGTGAAATGCGAAAGGCGGAAGGTGAAATGCTAAAGGCGAAAGGCGAAAGGCGAAAGGCGAAAGGCGAAAGGCGAAAGGCGAAGGGCGAAAGGCGAAAGGCGAAAGGCGAAAGGTGAAAGGCGAAAGGCGAAAGGCGAAAGGCGAAAGGCGAAAGGCGAAAGGCGAAAGGCGAAAGGCGAAAGGCGAAAGGCGAAAGGCGAAAGGAGAAAGGCGAAAGGCGAAAGGCGAAAGGCGAAAGGCGAAATGCGAAAGGCGAAATGCGAAAGGCGAAAGGCGAAAGGCGAAAGGCGGAATGCAAAAGGCGAAAGGCGAAGGGCGAGAGGCAAAAGTCAAAATGCCTAAGGCAAAATGAAAAACGATTTTCAAAACTAGAAATAAAAATGGAGAAATTTAAAATGCCTAAAGCAAAAGAAAAAACGATATTCAAAAGATAAAATACTAAAGTTCGAATTGAAAATGCGAAATGGAAAATTAGAAATTAGAAATTTGTATTTCAAAATGCTAAAGGCGAAACGAGAAAGGCGAAAGGCGAAAGGCGAAGGGCGAAAGTCGAAAGGCAAAAGGCGAAAGGCGAAAGGCGAAAGGCGAAAGGCGAAAGGCGAAAGGCGAAAGGCGAAAGGCGAAAGGCGAAAGGCGAAAGGTGAAAGGCGAAAGGCGAAAGGTGAAATGCGAAAGGCGAAATGCGAAATGCGAAAGGCGAAAGGCGAAAGGCGAAAGGCGAAAGGCGAAAGGCGAAAGGCGAAATGCGAAAGGCGAAAGGTGAAAGGCGAAAGGCGAAAGGCGAAAGGTGAAAGGCGAAAGGCGAAAGGTGAAATGCGAAAGGCGAAATGCGAAAGGCGAAAGGCGAAAGGCGAAAGGCGAAAGGCGAAAGGCGAAAGGCGAAAGGCGAAAGGCGAAAGGTGAAAGGCGAAAGGCGAAAGGCGAAATGCAAAAGGCGAAAGGCGAAAGGCGAAAGGCGAAAGGCGAAAGGCGAAAGGCGAAAAGCGAAATGCAAAAGGCGAAAGGCGAAAGGCGAAAGGCGAAAGGTGAAAGGTGAAAGGCGAAAGGTGAAATGCGAAAGGCGAAAGGCGAAATGCGAAAGGGGAAAGGCGAAAGGCGAAAGGCGAAAGGCGAAAGGCGAAAGGGGAAAGGCGAAAGGCGAAAGGCGAAAGGCGGAAGGTGAAAGGCGAAAGGCGAAAGGCGAACGGCGAAAGGCGAAAGGCGAAAGGCGAAAGGCGAAAGGCGAAAGGCGAAAGGCGAAAGGCGAAAGGCGAAAGGCGAAAGGCGAAAGGCGAAAGGCGAAAGGCGAAAGGCGAAAGGCGAAAGGCGAAAGGCGAAAGGCGAAAGGCGAAAGGCGAAAGG
Source organism: Dioctria rufipes (assembly GCA_963924295.1). Taxonomy (NCBI): domain Eukaryota; kingdom Metazoa; phylum Arthropoda; class Insecta; order Diptera; family Asilidae; genus Dioctria; species Dioctria rufipes. The sequence goes on along the minus strand of CAWUPM010001393.1, from coordinate 126,170 downwards.
CGAAAGGCGAAAGGCGAAAGGCGAAAGGCGAAAGGCGAAAGGCGAAAGGCGAAAGGCGAAAGGCGAAAGGCGAAAGGCGAAAGGCGAAAGGCGAAAGGCGAAAGGCGAAAGGCGAAAGGCGAAAGACGAAAGGCGAAAGGAGAAAGGCGAAAGGCGAAAGGCGAAAGGCGAAAGGCGAAAGGCGAAAGGCGAAAGGCGAAAGGCGAAATGCGAAAGGCGGAAGGTGAAATGCTAAAGGCGAAAGGCGAAAGGCGAAAGGCGAAAGGCGAAAGGCGAAAGGCGAAGGGCGAAAGGCGAAAGGCGAAAGGCGAAAGGTGAAAGGCGAAAGGCGAAAGGCGAAAGGCGAAAGGCGAAAGGCGAAAGGCGAAAGGCGAAAGGCGAAAGGAGAAAGGCGAAAGGCGAAAGGCGAAAGGCGAAAGGCGGAAGGCGAAAGGCGGAAGGCGAAAGGCGAAAGGCGAAAGGCGGAAGGCAAAAGGCGAAAGGCGAAGGGCGAGAGGCAAAAGTCAAAATGCCTAAGGCAAAATGAAAAACGATTTTCAAAACTAGAAATAAAAATGGAGAAATTTAAAATGCCTAAAGCAAAAGAAAAAACGATATTCAAAAGATAAAATACTAAAGTTCGAATTGAAAATGCGAAATGGAAAATTAGAAATTAGAAATTTGTATTTCAAAATGCTAAAGGCGAAATGAGAAAGGCGAAAGACGAAAGGCGAAGGGCGAAAGTCGAAAGGCGAAAGGCAAAAGGCGAAAGGCGAAAGGCGAAAGGCGAAAGGCGAAAGGCGAAAGGCGAAAGGCGAAAGGTGAAAGGCGAAAGGCGAAAGGTGAAATGCGAAAGGCGAATGGCGAAATACGAAAGGCGAAAGGCGAAAGGCGAAAGGCGAAAGGCGAAAGGCGAAAGGCGAAAGGCGAAAGGCGAAAGGCGAAAGGCGAAAGGGGAAAGGCGAAAGGCGAAAGGCGAAAGGCGAAAGGTGAAAGGCGAAAGGCGAAAGGCGAAAGGTGAAAGGCGAAAGGCGAAAGGCGAAAGGTGAAAGGCGAAAGGTGAAATGCGAAAGGCGAAAGGCGAAAGGCGAAATGCGAAAGGCGAAAGGCGAAAGGCGAAAGGCGAAAGGCGAAAGGTGAAAGGCGAAAGGCGAAAGGCGAAACGCAAAAGGCGAAAGGCGAAAGGCGAAAGGCGAAAGGCGAAAGGCGAAAGGCGAAATGCAAAAGGCGAAAGGCGAAAGGCGAAAGGCGAAAGGTGAAAGGCGAAATTCGAAAGGTGAAATGCGAAAGGCGAAAGGCGAAAGGCGAAATGCGAAAGGCGAAAGGCGAAAGGCGAAAGGCGAAAGGCGAAAGGCGAAAGGCGAAAGGGGAAAGGCGAAAGGCGAAAGGCGAAAGGCGAAAGGCGAAAGGCGAAAGGCGGAAGGTGAAAGGCGAAAGGCGAAAGGCGAAAGGCGAAAGGCGAAAGGCGAAAGGCGAAAGGCGAAAGGCGAAAGGTGAAAGGCGAAAGGCGAAAGGCGAAAGGTGAAAGGCGAAAGGCGAAAGGTGAAATGCGAAAGGCGAAATGCGAAAGGCGAAAGGCGAAAGGCGAAAGGCGAAAGGCGAAAGGCGAAAGGCGAAAGGCGAAAGGCGAAAGGTGAAAGGCGAAAGGCGAAAGGCGAAATGCAAAAGGCGAAAGGCGAAAGGCGAAAGGCGAAAGGCGAAAAGCGAAATGCAAAAGGCGAAAGGCGAAAGGCGAAAGGCGAAAGGTGAAAGGTGAAAGGCGAAAGGTGAAATGCGAAAGGCGAAAGGCGAAATGCGAAAGGGGAAAGGCGAAAGGCGAAAGGCGAAAGGCGAAAGGCGAAAGGCGAAAGGGGAAAGGCGAAAGGCGAAAGGCGAAAGGCGGAAGGTGAAAGGCGAAAGGCGAAAGGCGAACGGCGAAAGGCGAAAGGCGAAAGGCGAAAGGCGAAAGGCGAAAGGCGAAAGGCGAAAGGCGAAAGGCGAAAGGCGAAAGGCGAAAGGCGAAAGGCGAAAGGCGAAAGGCGAAAGGCGAAAGGCGAAAGGCGAAAGGCGAAAGGCGAAAGGCGAAAGGCGAAAGGCGAAAGGCGAAAGGCGAAAGGCGAAAGGCGAAAGGCGAAAGGCGAAAGGCGAAAGGCGAAAGGCGAAAGACGAAAGGCGAAAGGAGAAAGGCGAAAGGCGAAAGGCGAAAGGCGAAAGGCGAAAGGCGAAAGGCGAAAGGCGAAAGGCGAAAGGCGAAATGCGAAAGGCGGAAGGTGAAATGCTAAAGGCGAAAGGCGAAAGGCGAAAGGCGAAAGGCGAAAGGCGAAAGGCGAAAGGCGAAGCGCGAAAGGCGAAAGGCGAAAGGCGAAAGGTGAAAGGCGAAAGGCGAAAGGCGAAAGGCGAAAGGCGAAAGGCGAAAGGCGAAAGGCGAAAGGCGAAAGGAGAAAGGCGAAAGGCGAAAGGCGAAAGGCGAAAGGCGGAAGGCGAAAGGCGGAAGGCGAAAGGCGAAAGGCGAAAGGCGGAAGGCAAAAGGCGAAAGGCGAAGGGCGAGAGGCAAAAGTCAAAATGCCTAAGGCAAAATGAAAAACGATTTTCAAAACTAGAAATAAAAATGGAGAAATTTAAAATGCCTAAAGCAAAAGAAAAAACGATATTCAAAAGATAAAATACTAAAGTTCGAATTGAAAATGCAAAATTAGAAATTAGAAATTTGTATTTCAAAATGCTAAAGGCGAAATGAGAAAGGCGAATGACGAAAGGCGAAGGGCGAAAGTCGAAAGGCGAAAGGCGAAAGGCAAAAGGCGAAAGGCGAAAGGCGAAAGGTGAAAGGCGAATGGCGAAAGGCGAAAGGTGAATGGCGAAAGGCGAAAGGCGAAAGGTGAAAGGCGAAAGGCGAAAGGCGAAAGGCGAAAGGCGAAAGGCGAAAGGCGAAAGGCGAAAGGCGAAAGGCGAAAGGCGAAAGGCGAAAGGCGAAAGGCGAAAGGGGAAAGACGAAAGGCGAAAGGCGGAAGGTGAAAGGCGAAAGCCGAAAGGCGAAAGGCGAACGGCGAAAGGCGAAAGGCGAAAGGCGAAAGGCGAAAGGCGAAAGGCGAAAGGCGAAAGGCGAAAGGCGAAAGGCGAAAGGTGAAAGGCGAAAGGCGAAAGGTGAAATGCGAAAGGCGAAAGGCGAAAGGCGAAATGCGAAAGGCGAAAGGTGAAAGGCGAAAGGCGAAAGGCGAAAGGCGAAAGGCGAAAGGCGAAAGGCGAAAGGCGAAATGCGAAAGGCGGAAGGTGAAATGCTAAAGGCGAAAGGCGAAAGGCGAAAGGCGAAAGGCGAAAGGCGAAGGGCGAAAGGCGAAAGGCGAAAGGCGAAAGGTGAAAGGCGAAAGGCGAAAGGCGAAAGGCGAAAGGCGAAAGGCGAAAGGCGAAAGGCGAAAGGCGAAAGGCGAAATGCGAAAGGCGAAAGGCGAAAGGCGAAAGGAGAAAGGCGAAAGGCGAAAGGTGAAAGGTGAAAGGCGAAAGGTGAAATGCGAAAGGCGAAAGGCGAAATGCGAAAGGCGAAAGGCGAAAGGCGAAAGGCGAAAGGCGAAAGGCGAAAGTCGAAAGGCGAAAGGCGAAAGGCGAAAGGCGAAAGGCGAAAGGGGAAAGGCGAAAGGCGAAAGGCGAAAGGCGGAAGGTGAAAGGCGAAAGGCGAAAGGCGAAAGGCGAACGGCGAAAGGCGAAAGGCGAAAGGCGAAAGGCGAAAGGCGAAAGGCGAAAGGCGAAAGGCGAAAGGCGAAAGGTGAAAGGCGAAAGGCGAAAGGTGAAATGCGAAAGGCGAAAGGCGAAAGGCGAAATGCGAAAGGCGAAAGGCGAAAGGCGAAAGGCGAAAGGCGAAAGGCGAAAGGCGAAAGGCGAAAGGCGGAAGGTGAAAGGCGAAAGGTGAAAGGCGAAAGGCGAAAGGCGAAAGGCGAAAGGCGAAAGGCGAAAGGCGAAAGGCGAAAGGCGAAAGGCGAAAGGCGAAAGGCGAAAGGCGAAAGGCGAAAGGCGAAAGGCGAAAGGCGAAAGGCGAAAGGCGAAAGACGAAAGGCGAAAGGAGAAAGGCGAAAGGCGAAAGGCGAAAGGCGAAAGGCGAAAGGCGAAAGGCGAAATGCGAAAGGCGGAAAGTGAAATGCTAAAGGCGAAAGGCGAAAGGCGAAAGGCGAAAGGCGAAAGGCGAAGGGCGAAAGGCGAAAGGCGAAAGGCGAAAGGTGAAAGGCGAAAGGCGAAAGGCGAAAGGCGAAAGGCGAAAGGCGAAAGGCGAAAGGCGAAAGGCGAAAGGCGAAAGGCGAAAGGCGAAAGGCGAAAGGCGAAAGACGAAAGGCGAAAGGAGAAAGGCGAAAGGCGAAAGGCGAAAGGCGAAAGGCGAAAGGCGAAAGGCGAAATGCGAAAGGCGGAAAGTGAAATGCTAAAGGCGAAAGGCGAAAGGCGAAAGGCGAAAGGCGAAAGGCGAAGGGCGAAAGGCGAAAGGCGAAAGGCGAAAGGTGAAAGGCGAAAGGCGAAAGGCGAAAGGCGAAAGGCGAAAGGCGAAAGGCGAAAGGGGAAAGGCGAAAGGCGAAAGGCGAAAGGCGGAAGGTGAAAGGCGAAAGGCGAAAGGCGAAAGGCGAACGGCGAAAGGCGAAAGGCGAAAGGCGAAAGGCGAAAGGCGAAAGGCGAAAGGCGAAAGGCGAAAGGCGAAAGGCGAAAGGTGAAAGGCGAAAGGCGAAAGGTGAAATGCGAAAGGCGGAAGGTGAAATGCTAAAGGCGAAAGGCGAAAGGCGAAAGGCGAAAGGCGAAAGGCGAAAGGCGAAGGGCGAAAGGCGAAAGGCGAAAGGCGAAAGGTGAAAGGCGAAAGGCGAAAGGCGAAAGGCGAAAGGCGAAAGGCGAAAGGCGAAAGGCGAAAGGCGAAAGGCGAAAGGCGAAAGGCGAAAGGAGAAAGGCGAAAGGCGAAAGGCGAAAGGCGAAAGGCGAAATGCGAAAGGCGAAATGCGAAAGGCGAAAGGCGAAAGGCGAAAGGCGGAATGCAAAAGGCGAAAGGCGAAGGGCGAGAGGCAAAAGTCAAAATGCCTAAGGCAAAATGAAAAACGATTTTCAAAACTAGAAATAAAAATGGAGAAATTTAAAATGCCTAAAGCAAAAGAAAAAACGATATTCAAAAGATAAAATACTAAAGTTCGAATTGAAAATGCGAAATGGAAAATTAGAAATTAGAAATTTGTATTTCAAAATGCTAAAGGCGAAACGAGAAAGGCGAAAGGCGAAAGGCGAAGGGCGAAAGTCGAAAGGCAAAAGGCGAAAGGCGAAAGGCGAAAGGCGAAAGGCGAAAGGCGAAAGGCGAAAGGCGAAAGGCGAAAGGCGAAAGGTGAAAGGCGAAAGGCGAAAGGTGAAATGCGAAAGGCGAAATGCGAAATGCGAAAGGCGAAAGGCGAAAGGCGAAAGGCGAAAGGCGAAAGGCGAAAGGCGAAATGCGAAAGGCGAAAGGTGAAAGGCGAAAGGCGAAAGGCGAAAGGTGAAAGGCGAAAGGCGAAAGGTGAAATGCGAAAGGCGAAATGCGAAAGGCGAAAGGCGAAAGGCGAAAGGCGAAAGGCGAAAGGCGAAAGGCGAAAGGCGAAAGGCGAAAGGTGAAAGGCGAAAGGCGAAAGGCGAAATGCAAAAGGCGAAAGGCGAAAGGCGAAAGGCGAAAGGCGAAAGGCGAAAGGCGAAAAGCGAAATGCAAAAGGCGAAAGGCGAAAGGCGAAAGGCGAAAGGTGAAAGGTGAAAGGCGAAAGGTGAAATGCGAAAGGCGAAAGGCGAAATGCGAAAGGGGAAAGGCGAAAGGCGAAAGGCGAAAGGCGAAAGGCGAAAGGGGAAAGGCGAAAGGCGAAAGGCGAAAGGCGGAAGGTGAAAGGCGAAAGGCGAAAGGCGAACGGCGAAAGGCGAAAGGCGAAAGGCGAAAGGCGAAAGGCGAAAGGCGAAAGGCGAAAGGCGAAAGGCGAAAGGCGAAAGGCGAAAGGCGAAAGGCGAAAGGCGAAAGGCGAAAGGCGAAAGGCGAAAGGCGAAAGGCGAAAGGCGAAAGGCGAAAGGCGAAAGGCGAAAGGCGAAAGGCGAAAGGCGAAAGGCGAAAGGCGAAAGGCGAAAGGCGAAAGGCGAAAGGCGAAAGGCGAAAGGCGAAAGGCGAAAGGCGAAAGGCGAAAGGCGAAAGGCGAAAGACGAAAGGCGAAAGGAGAAAGGCGAAAGGCGAAAGGCGAAAGGCGAAAGGCGAAAGGCGAAAGGCGAAAGGCGAAAGGCGAAAGGCGAAATGCGAAAGGCGGAAGGTGAAATGCTAAAGGCGAAAGGCGAAAGGCGAAAGGCGAAAGGCGAAAGGCGAAAGGCGAAGGGCGAAAGGCGAAAGGCGAAAGGCGAAAGGTGAAAGGCGAAAGGCGAAAGGCGAAAGGCGAAAGGCGAAAGGCGAAAGGCGAAAGGCGAAAGGCGAAAGGAGAAAGGCGAAAGGCGAAAGGCGAAAGGCGAAAGGCGGAAGGCGAAAGGCGGAAGGCGAAAGGCGAAAGGCGAAAGGCGGAAGGCAAAAGGCGAAAGGCGAAGGGCGAGAGGCAAAAGTCAAAATGCCTAAGGCAAAATGAAAAACGATTTTCAAAACTAGAAATAAAAATGGAGAAATTTAAAATGCCTAAAGCAAAAGAAAAAACGATATTCAAAAGATAAAATACTAAAGTTCGAATTGAAAATGCGAAATGGAAAATTAGAAATTAGAAATTTGTATTTCAAAATGCTAAAGGCGAAATGAGAAAGGCGAAAGACGAAAGGCGAAGGGCGAAAGTCGAAAGGCGAAAGGCAAAAGGCGAAAGGCGAAAGGCGAAAGGCGAAAGGCGAAAGGCGAAAGGCGAAAGGCGAAAGGTGAAAGGCGAAAGGCGAAAGGTGAAATGCGAAAGGCGAATGGCGAAATACGAAAGGCGAAAGGCGAAAGGCGAAAGGCGAAAGGCGAAAGGCGAAAGGCGAAAGGCGAAAGGCGAAAGGCGAAAGGCGAAAGGGGAAAGGCGAAAGGCGAAAGGCGAAAGGCGAAAGGTGAAAGGCGAAAGGCGAAAGGCGAAAGGTGAAAGGCGAAAGGCGAAAGGCGAAAGGTGAAAGGCGAAAGGTGAAATGCGAAAGGCGAAAGGCGAAAGGCGAAATGCGAAAGGCGAAAGGCGAAAGGCGAAAGGCGAAAGGCGAAAGGTGAAAGGCGAAAGGCGAAAGGCGAAACGCAAAAGGCGAAAGGCGAAAGGCGAAAGGCGAAAGGCGAAAGGCGAAAGGCGAAATGCAAAAGGCGAAAGGCGAAAGGCGAAAGGCGAAAGGTGAAAGGCGAAATTCGAAAGGTGAAATGCGAAAGGCGAAAGGCGAAAGGCGAAATGCGAAAGGCGAAAGGCGAAAGGCGAAAGGCGAAAGGCGAAAGGCGAAAGGCGAAAGGGGAAAGGCGAAAGGCGAAAGGCGAAAGGCGAAAGGCGAAAGGCGAAAGGCGGAAGGTGAAAGGCGAAAGGCGAAAGGCGAAAGGCGAAAGGCGAAAGGCGAAAGGCGAAAGGCGAAAGGCGAAAGGCGAAAGGCGAAAGGCGAAAGGCGAAAGGCGAAATGCGAAAGGCGAAAGGCGAAAGGCGAAAGGCGAAAGGCGAAAGGCGAAAGGCGAAAGGCGAAAGGCGAAAGGGGAAAGGCGAAAGGCGAAAGGCGAAAGGCGGAAGGTGAAAGGCGAAAGGCGAAAGGCGAAAGGCGAAAGGCGAAAGGCGAAAGGCGAAAGGCGAAAGGCGAAATGCGAAAAGCGGAAGGCAAAAGGAAAAACGATTTTCTAAACATGAAATGAAAATGGAGAAATGTAAAATGCCTAAAGCAAAAGAAAAAACGATATTCAAAAGATAAAATACAATAGTTGAAATTGAAAATACGAAATGGAAAAGTCGAAATTATAAATTTGTATTTCAAAATGCTAAAGGCGAAATGCGAAAGGCGAAGGGCGAAAGTCGAAAGGCGAAAGGCGAAAGGCAAAAGGCGAAAGGCGAAAGGCGAAAGGCGAAAGGTGAAAGGCGAAAGGCGAAAGGCGAAAGGCGAAAGGCGAAAGGCGAAAGGCGAAAGGCGAAAGGCGAAAGGCGAAAGGAGAAAGGCGAAAGGCGAAAGGCGAAAGGCGGAAGGCGAAAGGCGAAAGGCGAAAGGCGGAAGGCAAAAGGCGAAAGGCGAAGGGCGAGAGGCAAAAGTCAAAATGCGTAAGGCAAAATGAAAAACGATTTTCAAAACTAGAAAAAAAATGGAGAAATTTAAAATGCCTAAAGCAAAAGAAAAAACGATATTCAAAAGATAAAATACTAAAGTTGAAATTGAAAATGCGAAATGGAAAATTAGAAATTCAAAATTTGTATTTCAAAATGCTATAGGCGAAATGCGAAAGGCGAAAGACGAAAGGCGAAGGGCGAAAGTCGAAAGGCGAAAAGCGAAAGGCAAAAGGCGAAAGGCGAAAGGCGAAAGTTGAAAGGCGAAAGGTGAAAGGCGAAAGGTGAAAGGCGAAAGGCGAAAGGCGAAAGGCGAAAGGCGAAAGGCGAAAGGCGAAAGGCGAAAGGCGAAAGGCGAAAGGCGAAGGGCGAAAGACAAAAGTCAAAATGCCTAAGGCAAAATGAAAAACGATTTTCAAAACATGAAATAAAAATGGAGAAATTTAAAATGCCTAAAGCAAAAGAAAAAACGATATTCAAAAGATAAAATACTAAAGTTGAAATTGAAAATGCGAAATGGAAAATTAGAAATTAGAAATTTGTATTTCAAAATCCTAAAGGCGAAATGCGAAAGCGAAAGACGAAAGGCGAAGGGCGAAAGTCGAAAGGCGAAAGGCGAAAGGCAAAAGGCGAAAGGCGAAAGGCGAAAGGTGAAAGGCGAAAGGCGAAAGGCGAAAGGTGAAAGGCGAAAGGCGAAAGGCGAAAGGCGAAAAGCGAAAGGCGAAAGGCGAAAGGCGAAAAGCGAAAGGCGAAAGGCGAAAGGCGAAAGGCGAAAGGCGAAAGGCGAAAGGCGAAAGACGAAAGGCGAAAGGCGAAAGGAGAAAGGCGAAATGCGAAATGCGAAAGGCGAAAGGCGAAAGGCGAAAGGCGAAAGGCGAAAGGCGAAAGGCGAAAAGCGAAAGGCGAAAGGCGAAAGGCGAAAGGCGAAAGGCGAAAGGTGAAAGGCGAAAGGCGAAAGGCGAAATGCAAAAGGTGAAAGGCGAAAGGCGAAAGGCGAAAGGCGAAAGGCGGAAGGTGAAAGGCGAAAGGCGAAAGGCGAAAGGCGAAAGGCGAAAGGCGAAAGGCGAAAAGGCGAAAGGCGAAAGGCGAAAGTCGAAAGGCGAAAGGCGAAAGGTGAAAGGCGAAAGGCGAAAGGCGAAAGACGAAAGGCGAAAAGCGAAAGGCGAAAGGCGAAAGGCGAAAGGCGAAAGGCGAAAGGCGAAAGGCGAAAGGCGAAAGGCGAAAGTCGAAAGGCGAAAGGCGAAAGGTGAAAGGCGAAAGGCGAAAGGCGAAATGCAAAAGGCGAAAGGCGAAAGGCGAAAGGCGAAAGGCGAAAGGCGGAAGGTGAAAGGCGAAAGGCGAAAGGCGAAAGGCGAAAGGCGAAAGGCGAAAGTCGAAAGGTGAAAGGCGAAAGGCGAAAGGCGAAAGGCGAAAGGCGAAAGGCGAAAGGCGAAAAGCGGAAGGCAAAAGGAAAAACGATTTTCTAAATATGAAATGAAAATGGAGAAATTTAAAATGCCTAAAGCAAAAGAAAAAACGATATTCAAAAGATAAAATACAAAAGTTGAAATTGAAAATACGAAATGGAAAAGTCGAAATTATAAATTTGTATTTCAAAATGCTAAAGGCGAAATGCGAAATGCGAAAGGCGAAAGACGAAAGGCGCAGGGCGAAAGTCGAAAGGCGAAAGGCGAAAGGCAAAAGGCGAAAGGCGAAAGGCGAAAGTTGAAAGGCGAAAGGCGAAAGGTGAAAGGCGAAAGGCGAAAGGCGAAAGGCGAAAGGCGAAAGGCGAAAGGAGAAAGGCGAAAGGCGAAAGGCGGAAGGCGAAAGGCGAAAGGCGAAGGGCGAAAGACAAAAGTCAAAATGCCTAAGGCAAAATGAAAAACGATTTTCAAAACATGAAATAAAAATGGAGAAATTTAAAATGCCTAAAGCAAAAGAAAAAACGATATTCAAAAGATAAAATACTAAAGTTGAAATTGAAAATGCGAAATGGAAAACTAGAAATTAGAAATTTGTATTTCAAAATCCTAAAGGCGAAATGCGAAAGCGAAAGACGAAAGGCGAAGGGCGAAAGTCGAAAGGCGAAAGGCAAAAGGCGAAAGGCGAAAGGCGAAAGGTGAAAGGCGAAAGGCGAAAGGCGAAAGGTGAAAGGCGAAAGGCGAAAGGCGAAAGGCGAAAGGCGAAAGGCGAAAGGCGAAAGGCGAAAGGCGAAAGGCGAAAGGCGAAAGGCGAAAGGCGAAAGACGAAAGGCCAAAGGCGAAAGGCGAAAGGCGAAAGGCGAAAGGCGAAAGGCGAAAGGCGAAAGGCGAAAAGCGAAAGGCGAAAGGCGAAAGGCGAAAGGCGAAAGGCGAAAGGCGAAAGGTGAAAGGCGAAAGGCGAAAGGCGAAATGCAAAAGGCGAAAGGCGAAAGGCGAAAGGCGAAAGGGGAAGGTGAAAGGCGAAAGGCGAAAGGCGAAAGGCGAAAGGCGAAAGGCGAAAGGCGAAAGGCGAAAGGCGAAAGGCGAAAGGCGAAAGGCGAAAGGCGAAAAGGCGAAAGGCGAAAGGCGAAAGTCGAAAGGCGAAAGGCGAAAGGTGAAAGGCGAAAGGCGAAAGGCGAAAGGCGAAAGGCGAAAGGCGAAAAGCGAAAGCCGAAAGGCGAAAGGCGAAAAGCGAAAGGCGAAAGGCGAAAGGCGAAAGGCGAAAGGTGAAAGGCGAAAGGCGAAATGCAAAAGGCGAAAGGCGAAAGGCGAAAGGCGAAAGGCGAAAGGCGGAAGGCCAAAGGCGAAAGGCCAAAGGCGAAAGGCCAAAGGCGAAAGGCGAAAAGGCGAAAGGCGAAAGGCGAAAGTCGAAAGGCGAAAGGCGAAAGGTGAAAGGCGAAAGGCGAAAGGCGAAAGGCGAAAGGCGGAAGGTGAAAGGCGAAAGGCGAAAGGCGAAAGGCGAAAGGCGAAATGCAAAAGGCGAAAGGCGAAAGGCGAAAGGCGAAAGGCGAAAGGCGAAAGGCGAAAGGCGAAAGGCGAAATGCAAAAGGCGAAAGGCGAAAGGCGAAAGGCGAAAGGCGAAAGGTGAAAGGCGAAAGGCGAAAGGTGAAAGGCGAAAGGCGAAAGGCGAAAGGCGAAATGCGAAAGGCGAAAGGCGAAAGGCGAAAGGCGAAAGGCGAAAGGCGAAAGGCGAAAGGCGAAAGGGGAAAGGCGAAAGGCGAAAGGCGAAAGGCGGAAGGTGAAAGGCGAAAGGCGAAAGGCGAAAGGCGAAAGGCGAAAGGCGAAAGGCGAAAGGCGAAAGGCCAAAGGCGAAAGGCGAAAGGCGAAAAGCGGAAGGCAAAAGGAAAAACGATTTTCTAAACATGAAATGAAAATGGAGAAATTTAAAATGCCTAAAGCAAAAGAAAAAACGATATTCAAAAGATAAAATACAAAAGTTGAAATTAAAATACGAAATGGAAAAGTCGAAATTATAAATTTGTATTTCAAAATGCTAAAGGCGAAATGCGAAAGGCGAAAGGCGAAAGGCGAAGGGCGAAATTCGAAAGGCGAAAGGCGAAAGGCAAAAGGCGAAAGGCGAAAGGCGAAAGTTGAAAGGCGAAAGGCGAAAGGTGAAAGGCGAAAGGCGAAAGGCGAAAGGCGAAAGGCGAAAGGCGAAAGGCGAAAGGCGAAAGGCGAAAGGCGAAAGGCGAAAGGAGAAAGGCGAAAGGCGAAAGGCGAAAGGCGAAAGGCGAAAGGCGAAAGGCGGAAGGCGAAAGGCGAAAGGCGAAAGGCGGAAGGCAAAAGGCGAAAGGCGAAGGGCGAGAGGCGAAAGGCGAAAGGCGAAAGGCGAAAGGCGAAAGGCGAAAGGCGAAAGGTGAAAGGCGAAAGGCGAAGGCGAAATGCAAAAGGCGAAAGGCGAAAGGCGAAAGGCGAAAGGCGAAAGGCGAAAGGCGAAAGGCGAAATGCAAAAGGCGAAAGGCGAAAGGCGAAAGGCGAATGGTGAAAGGCGAAAGGCGAAAGGTGAAATGCGAAAGGCGAAAGGCGAAAGGCGAAATGCGAAAGGCGAAAGGCGAAAGGCGAAAGGCGAAAGGTGAAAGGCGAAAGGCGAAAGGCGAAAGGCGAAAGGCGAAAGGGGAAAGGCGCAAGGCGAAAGGCGAAAGGCGAAAGGCGAAAGGCGAAAGGCGAAAGGCGAAAGGCGAAAGGCGAAAGGCGAAAGGCGAAAGGTGAAAGGCGAAAGGCGAAAGGCTAAATGCAAAAGGCGAAAGGTGAAAGGCGAAAGGCGAAAGGCGAAATGCAAAAGGCGATAGGCGAAAGGCGAAAGGCCAAAGGCGAAAGGCGAAAGGCGAAAGGCGAAAGGCGAAAGGTGAAAGGCGAAAAGCGAAAGGCGAAAGGCGAAATGCAAAAGGCGAAAGGCGAAAGGCGAAAGTCGAAAGGCGAAAGGCGAAAGGCGAAAGGCGAAGGCGAAAAGCGAAAGGCGAAAGGCGAAAGGTGAAAGGCGAAAGGCGAAAGGCGAAATGCAAAAGGCGATAGGCGAAAGGCGTAAGGCCAAAGGCGAAAAGGCGAAAGGCGAAAGGCGAAAGTCGAAAGGCGAAAGGCGAAAGGTGAAAGGCGAAAGGCGAAAGGCGAAAGGCGGAAGGTGAAAGGCGAAAGGCGAAAGGCGAAAGGCGAAAGGCGAAATGCAAAAGGCGAAAGGCGAAAGGCGAAAGGCGAAAGGCGAAAGGCGAAAGGCGAAATGCAAAAGGCGAAAGGCGAAAGGCGAAAGGCGAAAGGCGAAAGGTGAAAGGCGAAAGGCGAAAGGTGAAAGGCGAAAGGCGAAAGGCGAAAGGCGAAATGCGAAAGGCGAAAGGCGAAAGGCGAAAGGCGAAAGGCGAAAGGCGAAAGGCGAAAGGCGAAAGGCGAAAGGGGAAAGGCGAAAGGCGAAAGGCGAAAGGCGAAAGGCGAAAGGCGAAAGGCGAAAGGCGAAAGGCGAAAGGCGAAAGGCGAAAGGAGAAAGGCGAAAGGCGAAAGGCGAAAGGCGAAAGGCGAAAGGCGAAAGGCGGAAGGCGAAAGGCGAAAGGCGAAAGGCGAAATGCAAAAGGCGAAAGGTGAAAGGCGAAAGGCGAAAGGCGAAATGCAAAAGGCGATAGGCGAAAGGCGAAAGGCCAAAGGCGAAAGGCGAAAAGCGAAAAGGCGAAAGGCGAAAGGCGAAAGTCGAAAGGCGAAAGGCGAAAGGCGAAAGGTGAAAGGCGAAAAGCGAAAGGCGAAAGGCGAAATGCAAAAGGCGAAAGGCGAAAGGCGAAAGTCGAAAGGCGAAAGGCGAAAGGCGAAGGCGAAAAGCGAAAGGCGAAAGGCGAAAGGTGAAAGGCGAAAGGCGAAAGGCGAAATGCAAAAGGCGGTAGGCGAAAGGCGTAAGGCCAAAGGCGAAAGGCGAAAAGGCGAAAGGCGAAAGGCGAAAGTCGAAAGGCGAAAGGCGAAAGGTGAAAGGCGAAAGGCGAAAGGCGAAAGGCGGAAGGTGAAAGGCGAAAGGCGAAAGGCGAAAGGCGAAAGGCGAAATGCAAAAGGCGAAAGGCGAAAGGCGAAAGGCGAAAGGCGAAAGGCGAAATGCAAAAGGCGAAAGGCGAAAGGCGAAAGGCGAAAGGTGAAAGGCGAAAGGCGAAAGGTGAAAGGCGAAAGGCGAAAGGCGAAAGGCGAAATGCGAAAGGCGAAAGGCGAAAGGCGAAAGGCGAAAGGCGAAAGGCGAAAGGCGAAAGGCGAAAGGCGAAAGGCGAAAGGGGAAAGGCGAAAGGCGAAAGGCGAAAGGCGGAAGGTGGAAAGGCGAAAGGCGAAAGGCGAAAGGCGAAAGGCGAAAGGCGAAAGGCGAAAGGCCAAAGGCGAAAGGCGAAAGGCGAAAAGCGGAAGGCAAAAGGAAAAACGATTTTCTAAACATGAAATGAAAATGGAGAAATTTAAAATGCCTAAAGCAAAAGAAAAAACGATATTCAAAAGATAAAATACAAAAGTTGAAATTAAAATACGAAATGGAAAAGTCGAAATTATAAATTTGTATTTCAAAATGCTAAAGGCGAAATGCGAAAGGCGAAAGACGAAAGGCGAAGGGCGAAATTCGAAAGGCGAAAAGGCGAAAGGCAAAAGGCGAAAGGCGAAAGGCGAAAGTTGAAAGGCGAAAGGCGAAAGGTGAAAGGCGAAAGGCGAAAGGCGAAATGCGAAAGGCGAAAGGCGAAAGGCGAAAGGCGAAAGGCGAAAGGCGAAAGGCGAAAGGCAAAAGGCGAAAGGAGAAAGGCGAAAGGCGAAAGGCGAAAGGCGAAAGGCGAAAGGCGGAAGGCGAAAGGCGAAAGGCGAAAGGCGGAAGGCAAAGGCGAAAGGCGAAGGGCGAGAGGCGAAAGGCGAAAGGCGAAAGGCGAAAGGCGAAAGGGCGAAAGGCGAAAGGCGAAAGGGCGAAAGGTGAAAGGCGAAAGGCGAAGGCGAAATGCAAAAGGCGAAAGGCGAAAGGCGAAAGGCGAAAGGCGAAAGGCGAAAGGCGAAAGGCGAAATGCAAAAGGCGAAAGGCGAAAGGCGAAGGCGAAAGGTGAAAGGCGAAAGACGAAAGGTGAAATGCGAAAGGCGAAAGGCGAAAGGCGAAATGCGAAAGGCGAAAAGCGAAAGGCGAAAGGTGAAAGGCGAAAGGCGAAAGGCGAAAGGCGAAAGGCGAAAGGGGAAAGGCGAAAGGCGAAAGGCGAAAGGCGAAAGGCGAAAGGCGAAAGGCGAAAGGCGAAAGGCGAAAGGCGAAAGGCGAAAGGTGAAAGGCGAAAGGCGAAAGGCGAAATGCAAAAGGCGAAAGGTGAAAGGCGAAAGGCGAAAGGCGAAATGCAAAAGGCGATAGGCGAAAGGCGAAAGGCCAAAGGCGAAAGGCGAAAAGCGAAAAGGCGAAAGGCGAAAGGCGAAAGTCGAAAGGCGAAAGGCGAAAGGCGAAAGGTGAAAGGCGAAAAGCGAAAGGCGAAAGGCGAAATGCAAAAGGCGAAAGGCGAAAGGCGAAAGTCGAAAGGCGAAAGGCGAAAGGCGAAGGCGAAAAGCGAAAGGCGAAAGGCGAAAGGTGAAAGGCGAAAGGCGAAAGGCGAAATGCAAAAGGCGATAGGCGAAAGGCGTAAGGCCAAAGGCGAAAGGCGAAAAGCGAAAAGGCGAAAGGCGAAAGGCGAAAGTCGAAAGGCGAAAGGCGAAAGGCGAAAGGCGAAAGGCGAAAGGCGAAAGGCGAAAGGCGAAAGGCGAAAGGCGAAAGGTGAAAGGCGAAAGGCGAAAGGCGAAATGCAAAAGGCGAAAGGCGAAAGGCGAAAGGCGAAAGGCGAAAGGCGAAAGGCGAAAGGCGAAATGCAAAAGGCGAAAGGCGAAAGGCGAAAGGTGAAAGGCGAAAGGCGAAAGGCGAAAGGTGAAATGCGAAAGGCGAAAGGCGAAAGGCGAAAGGCGAAATGCGAAAGGCGAAAGGCGAAAGGCGAAAGGCGAAAGGTGAATGGCGAAAGGCGAAAGGCGAACGGCGAAAGGCGAAAGGGGAAAGGCGAAAGGCGAAAGGCGAAAGGCGGATGGTGAAAGGCGAAAGGCGAAAGGCGAAAGGCGAAAGGCGAAAGGCGAAAGGCGAAAGGCGAAAGGCGAAAGGCGAAAGGCGAAATGCAAAAGGCGAAAGGCGAAAGGCGAAATGCGGAAGGCGAAAGGCGAAAGGCGAAAGGCGAAAGGCGAAAGGCGAAAGGCGAAAGGCGAAAGGCGAAAGGCGAAAGGCGAAAGGCGAAAGGCGAAAGACGAAAGGCGAAAGGAGAAAGGCGAAAGGCGAAAGGCGAAAGGCGAAAGGCGAAATGCGAAAGGCGGAAGGTGAAATGCTAAAGCCGAAAGGCGAAAGGCGAAAGGCAAAAGGCGAAAGGCGAAGGGCGAAAGGCGAAAGGCGAAAGGCGAAAGGCGAAAGGCAAAAGGCGAAAGGCCAAAGGCGAAAGGCGAAAAGCGAAAAGGCGAAAGGCGAAAGGCGAAAGTCGAAAGGCGAAAGGCGAAAGGCGAAAGGCGAAAGGCGAAAGGCGAAAGGCGAAAGGCGAAAGGCGAAAGGGGAAAGGCGAAAGGTGAAAGGCGAAAGGCGAAAGGCGAAATGCAAAAGGCGAAAGGCGAAAGGCGAAAGGCGAATGGCGAAGGGCGAAAGGCGAAAGGCGAAAGGCGAAAGGCGAAAGGCGAAAGGCGAAAGGCCAAAGGCGAAAGGCGAAAAGCGAATAGGCGAAAGGCGAAAGGCGAAAGTCGAAAGGCGAAAGGCGAAAGGCGAAAGGCGAAAGGCGAAAGGCGAAAGGCGGAAGGCGAAAGGCGAAAGGCGAAAGGCGGAAGGCAAAAGGCGAAAGGCGAAGGGCGAGAGGCAAAAGTCAAAATGCCTAAGGCAAAATGAAAAACGATTTTCAAAACTAGAAATAAAAATGGAGAAATTTAAAATGCCTAAAGCAAAAGAAAAAACGATATTCAAAAGATAAAATACTAAAGTTCGAATTGAAAATGCGAAATGGAAAATTAGAAATTAGAAATTTGTATTTCAAAATGCTAAAGGCGAAATGAGAAAGGCGAAAGACGAAAGGCGAAGGGCGAAAGTCGAAAGGCGAAAGGCGAAAGGCAAAAGGCGAAAGGCGAAAGGCGAAAGGCGAAAGGTGAAAGGCGAAAGGCGAAAGGCGAAAGGTGAAAGGCGAAAGGCGAAAGGCGAAAGGTGAAAGGCGAAAGGCGAAAAGTGAAATGCGAAAGGCGAAAGGCGAAAGGCGAAAGGCGAAAGGCGATAGGCGAAAGGCGAAAGGCCAAAGGCGAAAGGCGAAAAGCGAAAAGGCGAAAGGCGAAAGGCGAAAGTCGAAAGGCGAAAGGCGAAAGGCGAAAGGCGAAAGGCGAAAGGTGAAAGGCGAAAAGCGAAAGGCGAAAGACGAAATGCAAAAGGCGAAAGGCGAAAGGCGAAAGTCGAAAGGCGAAAGGCGAAAGGCGAAAGGCGAAGGCGAAAAGCGAAAGCCGAAAGGCGAAAGGTGAAAGGCGAAAGGCGAAAGGCGAAATGCAAAAGGCGATAGGCGAAAGGCGAAAGGCGTAAGGCCAAAGGCGAAAGGCGAAAAGCGAAAAGGCGAAAGGCGAAAGGCGAAAGTCGAAAGGCGAAAGGCGAAAGGCGAAAGGCGAAAGGCGAAAGGCGAAAGGCGAAAGGCGAAAGGCGAAAGGCGAAAGGTGAAAGGCGAAAGGCGAAAGGCGAAATGCAAAAGGCGAAAGGCGAAAGGCGAAAGGCGAAAGGCGAAAGGCGAAAGGCGAAATGCAAAAGGCGAAAGGCGAAAGGCGAAAGGCGAAAGGTGAAAGGCGAAAGGCGAAAGGTGAAATGCGAAAGGCGAAAGGCGAAAGGCGAAATGCGAAAGGCGAAAGGCGAAAGGCGAAAGGCGAAAGGTGAAAGGCGAAAGGCGAAAGGCGAACGGCGAAAGGCGAAAGGGGAAAGGCGAAAGGCGAAAGGCGAAAGGCGGATGGTGAAAGGCGAAAGGCGAAAGGCGAAAGGCGAAAGGCGAAAGGCGAAAGGCGAAAGGCGAAAGGCGAAAGGCGAAAGGCGAAAGGCGAAAGGCGAAATGCAAAAGGCGAAAGGCGAAAGGCGAAATGCGGAAGGCGAAAGGCGAAAGGCGAAAGGCGAAAGGCGAAAGGCGAAAGGCGAAAGGCGAAAGGCGAAAGGCGAAAGGCGAAAGGCGAAAGGCGAAAGGCGAAAGGCGAAAGGCGAAAGGCGAAAGGCGAAAGGCGAAAGGCGAAATGCGAAAGGCGGAAGGTGAAATGCTAAAGCCGAAAGGCGAAAGGCGAAAGGCAAAAGGCGAAAGGCGAAGGGCGAAAGGCGAAAGGCGAAAGGCAAAAGGCGAAAGGCCAAAGGCGAAAGGCGAAAAGCGAAAAGGCGAAAGGCGAAAGGCGAAAGTCGAAAGGCGAAAGGCGAAAGGCGAAAGGCGAAAGGCGAAAGGCGAAAGGCGAAAGGCGAAAGGCGAAAGGTGAAAGGCGAAAGGCGAAAGGCGAAATGCAAAAGGCGAAAGGCGAAAGGCGAAAGGCGAAAGGCGAAAGGCGAAAAGCGAAAGGCGAAAGGCGAAAGGCGAAAGGCGAAAGGCGAAAGGCGAAAGGCGAAAGGTGAAAGGCGAAAGGCGAAAGGCGAAATGCAAAAGGCGAAAGGCGAAAGGCGAAAGGCGAAAGGGGAAGGTGAAAGGCGAAAGGCGAAAGGCGAAAGGCGAAAGGCGAAAGGCGAAAGGCGAAAGGCGAAAAGGCGAAAGGCGAAAGGCGAAAGTCGAAAGGCGAAAGGCGAAAGGTGAAAGGCGAAAGGCGAAAGGCGAAAGGCGAAAGGCGAAAAGCGAAAGGCGAAAGGCGAAAGGCGAAAAGCGAAAGGCGAAAGGCGAAAGGCGAAAGGCGAAAGGTGAAAGGCGAAAGGCGAAATGCAAAAGGCGAAAGGCGAAAGGCGAAAGGCGAAAGGCGGAAGGCCAAAGGCGAAAGGCGAAAGGCCAAAGGCGAAAGGCGAAAAGGCGAAAGGCGAAAGGCGAAAGTCGAAAGGCGAAAGGCGAAAGGTGAAAGGCGAAAGGCGAAAGGCGAAAGGCGAAAGGCGGAAGGTGAAAGGCGAAAGGCGAAAGGCGAAAGGCGAAAGGCGAAATGGAAAAGGCGAAAGGCGAAAGGCGAAAGGCGAAAGGCGAAAGGCGAAAGGCGAAAGGCGAAATGCAAAAGGCGAAAGGCGAAAGGCGAAAGGCGAAAGGCGAAAGGTGAAAGGCGAAAGGCGAAAGGTGAAAGGCGAAAGGCGAAAGGCGAAAGGCGAAATGCGAAAGGCGAAAGGCGAAAGGCGAAAGGCGAAAGGCGAAAGGCGAAAGGCGAAAGGCGAAAGGCGAAAGGGGAAAGGCGAAAGGCGAAAGGCGAAAGGCGGAAGGTGAAAGGCGAAAGGCGAAAGGCGAAAGGCGAAAGGCGAAAGGCGAAAGGCCAAAGGCGAAAGGCGAAAGGCGAAAAGCGGAAGGCAAAAGGAAAAACGATTTTCTAAACATGAAATGAAAATGGAGAAATTTAAAATGCCTAAAGCAAAAGAAAAAACGATATTCAAAAGATAAAATACAAAAGTTGAAATTAAAATACGAAATGGAAAAGTCGAAATTATAAATTTGTATTTCAAAATGCTAAAGGCGAAATGCGAAAGGCGAAAGACGAAAGGCGAAGGGCGAAATTCGAAAGGCGAAAGGCGAAAGGCAAAAGGCGAAAGGCGAAAGGCGAAAGTTGAAAGGCGAAAGGCGAAAGGCGAAAGGTGAAAGGCGAAAGGCGAAAGGCGAAAGGCGAAAGGCGAAAGGCGAAAGGCGAAAGGCGAAAGGCGAAAGGCGAAAGGAGAAAGGCGAAAGGCGAAAGGCGAAAGGCGAAAGGCGAAAGGCGAAAGGCGGAAGGCGAAAGGCGAAAGGCGAAAGGCGGAAGGCAAAAGGCGAAAGGCGAAGGGCGAGAGGCGAAAGGCGAAAGGCGAAAGGCGAAAGGCGAAAGGCGAAAGGCGAAAGGCGAAAGGTGAAAGGCGAATGGCGAAGGCGAAATGCAAAAGGCGAAATGCGAAAGGCGAAAGGCGAAAGGCGAAAGGCGAAAGGCGAAATGCAAAAGGCGAAAGGCGAAAGGCGAAAGGCGAAAGGTGAAAGGCGAAAGGCGAAAGGTGAAATGCGAAAGGCGAAAGGCGAAAGGCGAAATGCGAAAGGCGAAAGGCGAAAGGCGAAAGGCGAAAGGTGAAAGGCGAAAGGCGAAAGGCGAAAGGCGAAAGGCGAAAGGGGAAAGGCGAAAGGCGAAAGGCGAAAGGCGAAAGGCGAAAGGCGAAAGGCGAAAGGCGAAAGGCGAAAGGCGAAAGGCGAAAGGCGAAAGGTGAAAGGCGAAAGGCGAAAGGCGAAATGCAAAAGGCGAAAGGTGAAAGGCGAAAGACGAAAGGCGAAATGCAAAAGGCGATAGGCGAAAGGCGAAAGGCCAAAGGCGAAAGGCGAAAAGCGAAAAGGCGAAAGGCGAAAGGCGAAAGTCGAAAGGCGAAAGGCGAAAGGCGAAGGCGAAAAGCGAAAGGCGAAAGGCGAAAGGTGAAAGGCGAAAGGCGAAAGGCGAAATGCAAAAGGCGATAGGCGAAAGGCGTAAGGCCAAAGGCGAAAGGCGAAAAGCGAAAAGGCGAAAGGCGAAAGGCGAAAGTCGAAAGGCGAAAGGCGAAAGGCGAAAGGCGAAAGGCGAAAGGCGAAAGGCGAAAGGCGAAAGGTGAAAGGCGAAAGGCGAAAGGCGAAATGCAAAAGGCGAAAGGCGAAAGGCGAAAGGCGAAAGGCGAAAGGCGAAAGGCGAAAGGCGAAATGCAAAAGGCGAAAGGCGAAAGGCGAAAGCCGAAAGGTGAAAGGCGAAAGGCGAAAGGCGAAAGGTGAAATGCGAAAGGCGAAAGGCGAAAGGCGAAATGCGAAAGGCGAAAGGCGAAAGGCGAAAGGCGAAAGGTGAATGGCGAAAGGCGAAAGGCGAACGGCGAAAGGCGAAAGGGGAAAGGCGAAAGGCGAAAGGCGAAAGGCGGATGGTGAAAGGCGAAAGGCGAAAGGCGAAAGGCGAAAGGCGAAAGGCGAAAGGCGAAAGGCGAAAGGCGAAAGGCGAAAGGCGAAAGGCGAAATGCAAAAGGCGAAAGGCGAAAGGCGAAATGCGGAAGGCGAAAGGCGAAAGGCGAAAGGCGAAAGGCGAAAGGCGAAAGGCGAAAGGCGAAAGGCGAAAGGAGAAAGGCGAAAGGCGAAAGGCGAAAGGTGAAAGGCGAAAGGCGAAAGGCAAAATGCGAAAGGCGGAAGGTGAAATGCTAAAGGCGAAAGGCGAAAGGCGAAAGGCGAAAGGCGAAAGGCGAAGGGCGAAAGGCGAAAGGCGAAAGGCGAAAGGTGAAAGGCGAAAGGCGAAAGGCGAAAGGCGAAAGGCGAAAGTCGAAAGGCGAAAGGCGAAAGGCGAAAGGCGAAAGGCGAAAGGAGAAAGGCGAAAGGCGAAAGGCGAAAGGCGAAAGGCGAAAGGCGAAAGGCGAAAGGCGAAAGGCGAAAGGCGAAAGGCGAAAGGCGAAAGGCGAAAGACGAAAGGCGAAAGGAGAAAGGCGAAAGGCGAAAGGCGAAAGGCGAAAGGCGAAAGGGGAAAGGCGAAAGGCGAAAGGCGAAAGGCGGAAGGTGAAAGGCGAAAGGCGAAAGGCGAAAGGCGAAAGGCGAAAGGCGAAAGGCGAAAGACGAAAGGCGAAAGGAGAAAGGCGAAAGGCGAAAGGCGAAAGGCGAAAGGCGAAAGGCGAAAGGCAAAATGCGAAAGGCGGAAGGTGAAATGCTAAAGGCGAAAGGCGAAAGGCGAAAGGCGAAAGGCGAAAGGCGAAATGCGAAAGGCGAAAGGCGAAAGGCAAAAGGCGAAAGGCGAAAGGTGAAAGGCGAAAGGCGAAAGGCGAAAGGTGAAAGGCGAAAGGCGAAAAGTGAAATGCGAAAGGCGAAAGGCGAAAGGCGAAATGCGAAAGGCGAAAGGCGAAAGGCGAAAGGCGAAAGGCGAAAGGCGAAAGGCGAAAGGCGAAAGGCGAAAGGTGAAAGGCGAAAGGCGAAAGGCGAAATGCAAAAGGCGAAAGGCGAAAGGCGAAAGGCGAAAGGCGAAAGGCGAAAGGCGAAAAGCGAAATGCAAAAGGCGAAAGGCGAAAGGCGAAAGGCGAAAGGCGAAAGGTGAAAGGCGAAAGGCGAAAGGTGAAATGCGAAAGGCGAAAGGCGAAAGGCGAAATGCGAAAGGCGAAAGGCGAAAGGCAAAAGGCGAAAGGCGAAAGGCGAAAGGCGAAAGGCGAAAGGCGAAAGGCGAAAGGGGAAAGGCGAAAGGCGAAAGGCGAAAGGCGGAAGGTGAAAGGCGAAAGGCGAAAGGCGAAAGGCGAAAGGCGAAAGGCGAAAGACGAAAGGCGAAAGGAGAAAGGCGAAAGGCGAAAGGCGAAAGGCGAAGGGCGAAAGGCGAAAGGCGAAAGGCGAAAGGTGAAAGGCGAAAGGCGAAAGGCGAAAGGCGAAAGGCGAAAGTCGAAAGGCGAAAGGCGAAAGGCGAAAGGCGAAAGGCGAAAGGCGAAAGGCGAAAGGCGAAAGGCGAAAGGCGAAAGGCGAAAGGCGAAAGGCGAAAGACGAAAGGCGAAAGGAGAAAGGCGAAAGGCGAAAGGCGAAAGGCGAAAGGCGAAATGCGAAAGGCGGAAGGTGAAATGCTAAAGCCGAAAGGCGAAAGGCGAAAGGCAAAAGGCGAAAGGCGAAGGGCGAAAGGCGAAAGGCGAAAGGCGAAAGGCGAAAGGCAAAAGGCGAAAGGCCAAAGGCGAAAGGCGAAAAGCGAAAAGGCGAAAGGCGAAAGGCGTAAGTCGAAAGGCGAAAGGTGAAAGGCGAAAGGCGAAAGGCGAAAGGCGAAAGGCGAAAGGTGAAAGGCGAAAGGCGAAAGGCGAAATGCAAAAGGCGAAAGGCGAAAGGCGAAAGGCGAATGGCGAAGGGCGAAAGGCGAAAGGCGAAAGGCGAAAGGCGAAAGGCGAAAGGCGAAAGGCGAAAGGCCAAAGGCGAAAGGCGAAAAGCGAAAAGGCGAAAGGCGAAAGGCGAAAGTCGAAAGGCGAAAGGCGAAAGGCGAAAGGCGAAAGGCGAAAGGCGAAAGGTGAATGGCGAAAGGCGAAAGGCGAACGGCGAAAGGCGAAAGGGGAAAGGCGAAAGGCGAAAGGCGGATGGTGAAAGGCGAAAGGCGAAAGGCGAAAGGCGAAAGGCGAAAGGCGAAAGGCGAAAGGCGAAAGGCGAAAGGCGAAAGGCGAACGGTGAAAGGCGAAAGGCGAAAGGCGAAATGCAAAAGGCGAAAGGCGAAAGGCGAAAGGCGAAAGGCGAAAGGCGAAAGGCGAAATGCAAAAGGCGAAAGGCGAAAGGCGAAAGGCGAAAGGCGAAAGGTGAAAGGCGAAAGGCGAAAGGTGAAATGCGAAAGGCGAAAGGCGAAAGGCGAAATGCGAAAGGCGAAAGGCGAAAGGCGAAAGGCGAAAGGTGAAAGGCGAAAGGCGAAAGGCGAACGGCGAAAGGCGAAAGGGGAAAGGCGAAAGGCGAAAGGCGGATGGTGAAAGGCGAAAGGCGAAAGGCGAAAGGCGAAAGGCGAAAGGCGAAAGGCGAAAGGCGAAAGGCGAAAGGCGAAAGGCGAAAGGCGAAAGGCGAAAGGCGAAAGGCGAAATGCAAAAGGCGAAAGGCGAAAGGCGAAATGCGGAAGGCGAAAGGCGAAAGGCGAAAGGCGAAAGGCGAAAGGCGAAAGGCGAAAGGCGAAAGGCGAAAGACGAAAGGCGAAAGGAGAAAGGCGAAAGGCGAAAGGCGAAAGGCGAAATGCGAAAGGCGGAAGGTGAAATGCTAAAGCCGAAAGGCGAAAGGCGAAAGGCAAAGGCGAAAGGCGAAGGGCGAAAGGCGAAAGGCGAAAGGCGAAAGGCGAAAGGCAAAAGGCGAAAGGCCAAAGGCGAAAGGCGAAAAGCGAAAAGGCGAAAGGCGAAAGGCGAAAGTCGAAAGGCGAAAGGCGAAAGGCGAAAGGCGAAAGGCGAAAGGCGAAAGGCGAAAGGCGAAAGGCGAAAGGCGAAAGGCGAAAGGTGAAAGGCGAAAGGCGAAAGGCGAAATGCAAAAGGCGAAAGGCGAAAGGCGAAAGGCGAATGGCGAAGGGCGAAAGGCGAAAGGCGAAAGGCGAAAGGCGAAAGGCGAAAGGCGAAAGGCGAAAGGCGAAAGGCCAAAGGCGAAAGGCGAAAAGCGAAAAGGCGAAAGGCGAAAGGCGAAAGTCGAAAGGCGAAAGGCGAAAGGCGAAAGGCGAAAGGCGAAAGGCGAAAGGCGGAAGGCGAAAGGCGAAAGGCGAAAGGCGGAAGGCAAAAGGCGAAGGGCGAGAGGCAAAAGTCAAAATGCCTAAGGCAAAATGAAAAACGATTTTCAAAACTAGAAATAAAAATGGAGAAATTTAAAATGCCTAAAGCAAAAGAAAAAACGATATTCAAAAGATAAAATACTAAAGTTCGAATTGAAAATGCGAAATGGAAAATTAGAAATTAGAAATTTGTATTTCAAAATGCTAAAGGCGAAATGAGAAAGGCGAAAGACGAAAGGCGAAGGGCGAAAGTCGAAAGGCGAAAGGCGAAAGGCAAAAGGCGAAAGGCGAAAGGCGAAAGGCGAAAGGTGAAAGGCGAAAGGCGAAAGGCGAAAGGTGAAAGGCGAAAGGCGAAAGGCGAAAGGTGAAAGGCGAAAGGCGAAAAGTGAAATGCGAAAGGCGAAAGGCGAAAGGCGAAATGCGAAAGGCGAAAGGCGAAAGGCGAAAGGCGAAAGGCGAAAGGCGAAAGGCGAAAGGCGAAAGGCGAAAGGTGAAAGGCGAAAGGCGAAAGGCGAAATGCAAAAGGCGAAAGGCGAAAGGCGAAAGGCGAAAGGCGAAAAGCGAAAGGCGAAAAGCGAAATGCAAAAGGCGAAAGGCGAAAGGCGAAAGGCGAAAGGCGAAAGGTGAAAGGCGAAAGGCGAAAGGTGAAATGCGAAAGGCGAAAGGCGAAAGGCGAAATGCGAAAGGCGAAAGGCGAAAGGCAAAAGGCGAAAGGCGAAAGGCGAAAGGCGAAAGGCGAAAGGCGAAAGGCGAAAGGGGAAAGGCGAAAGGCGGAAGGTGAAAGGCGAAAGGCGAAAGGCGAAAGGCGAAAGGCGAAAGGCGAAAGGCGAAAGACGAAAGGCGAAAGGAGAAAGGCGAAAGGCGAAAGGCGAAAGGCGAAAGGCGAAAGGCGAAAGGCAAAATGCGAAAGGCGGAAGGTGAAATGCTAAAGGCGAAAGGCGAAAGGCGAAAGGCGAAAGGCGAAAGGCGAAGGGCGAAAGGCGAAAGGCGAAAGGCGAAAGGTGAAAGGCGAAAGGCGAAAGGCGAAAGGCGAAAGGCGAAAGTCGAAAGGCGAAAGGCGAAAGGCGAAAGGCGAAAGGCGAAAGGAGAAAGGCGAAAGGCGAAAGGCGAAAGGCGAAAGGCGAAAGGCGAAAGGCGAAAGGCGAAAGGCGAAAGGCGAAAGGCGAAAGGCGAAAGGCGAAAGGCGAAAGGCGAAAGGCGAAAGGCGGAAGGCGTAAGGCGAAAGGCAAAAGGCGAAAGGCGAAGGGCGAGAGGCAAAAGTCAAAATGCCTAAGGCAAAATGAAAAACGATTTTCAAAACTAGAAATAAAAATGGAGAAATTTAAAATGCCTAAAGCAAAAGAAAAAACGATATTCAAAAGATAAAATACTAAAGTTCGAATTGAAAATGCGAAATGGAAAATTAGAAATTAGAAATTTGTATTTCAAAATGCTAAAGGCGAAATGAGAAAGGCGAAAGACGAAAGGCGAAGGGCGAAATTCGAAAGGCGAAAGGCGAAAGGCAAAAGGCGAAAGGCGAAAGGCGAAAGGCGAAAGGCGAAAGGCGAAAGGCGAAAGGCGAAAGGCGAAAGGTGAAAGGCGAAAGGCGAAAGGTGAAATGCGAAAGGCGAAAGGCGAAAGGCGAAATGCGAAAGGCGAAAGGCGAAAGGCGAAAGGCGAAAGGCGAAAGGGGAAAGGCGAAAGGCGAAAGGCGAAAGGAGAAAGGTGAAAGGCGAAAGGCGAAAGGCGAAAGGCGAAAGGTGAAAGGCGAAAGGCGAAAGGTGAAAGGCGAAAGGCGAAAGGTGAAATGCGAAAGGCGAAAGGCGAAAGGCGAAATGCGAAAGGCGAAAGGCGAAAGGCGAAAGGCGAAAGGCGAAAGGCGAAAGGCGAAAGGCGAAAGGTGAAAGGCGAAAGGCGAAAGGCGAAATGCAAAAGGCGAAAGGCGAAAGGCGAAAGGCGAAAGGCGAAATGCAAAAGGCGAAAGGCGAAAGGCGAAAGGCGAAAGGTGAAAGGTGAAAGGCGAAAGGTGAAATGCGAAAGGCGAAAGGCGAAAGGCGAAAGGCGAAAGGTGAAAGGCGAAAGGCGAAAGGTGAAAGGCGAAAGGCGAAAGGCGAAAGGCGAAAGGCGAAAGGCGAAAGGCGTGAGGCGAAAGGCGAAAGGCGAAAGGCGAAAGGCGAAAGGCGTAAGGCGAAAGGCGTAAGGCGAAAGGTGAAAGGCGAAAGGCGAAATGCGAAATGCTAAAGGCGAATTGCGAAAGGCGAAAGACGAAAGGCGAAGGGCGAAAGTCGAAAGGCGAAAGGCGGAATGCAAAAGGTGAAAGGCGAAATGCGAAAGGTGAAAGGCGAAAGGCGAAAGGTGAAAGGCGAAAGGCGAAAGGCGAAAGGCGAAAGGCGAAAGGCGTGAGGCGAAAGGCGAAAGGCGAAAGGCGAAAGGCGAAAGGCGAAAGGCGAAAGGCGAAAGGCGAAAGGCGAAAGGCGAAAGGCGAAAGGCGAAAGGCGAAAGGCGAAAGGCGAAAGGCGAAAGGCGAAAGGCGAAAGGCGAAAGGCGAAAGGCGAAAGGCGGAAGGTGAAAGGCGAAAGGCGAAAGGCGAAAGGCGAAAGGCGAAAGGCGAAAGGCGAAAGGCGAAAGGCGAAAGGCGAAAGGCGAAAGGCGAAAGGCGAAAGGCGAAAGGCGAAAGGCGTAAGGCGAAAGGTGAAAGGCGAAAGGCGAAAGGCGAAAGGCGAAACGCGGAAGGCAAAAGGAAAACCGATTTTCAAAACATGAAATGAAAATGGAGAAATTTAAAATGCCTAAAGCAAAAGAAGAAACGATATTCAAAAGATAAAATACAAAAGTTGAAATTGAAAATGCGAAATGGAAAATTCGAAATTATAAATTTGTATTTCAAAATGCTAAAGGCTAATTGCGAAAGACGAAAGACGAAAGGCGAAGGGCGAAAGGCGTAAGGCGAAAGGTGAAAGGCGAAAGGCGAAAGGCGAAAGGCGAAACGCGGAAGGCAAAAGGAAAACCGATTTTCAAAACATGAAATGAAAATGGAGAAATTTAAAATGCCTGAAGCAAAAGAAAAAACGATATTCAAAAGATAAAATACAAAAGTTGAAATTGAAAATGCGAAATGGAAAATTCGAAATTATAAATTTGTATTTCAAAATGCTAAAGGCTAATTGCGAAAGACGAAAGGCGAAGGGCGAAATTCGAAAGGCGAAAGGCGAAATGCAAAAGGCGAAAGGCGAAAGGCGAAAGGCGAAAGGTGAAAGGCGAAAGGCGAAAGGTGAAAGGCGAAAGGCGAAAGGCGAAAGGCGAAAGGCGAAAGGCGAAAGGCGAAAGGCGAAAGGCGAAAGGCGAAAGGCGAAAGGCGAAAGGCGAAAGGCGTAAGGCGAAAGGTGAAAGGCGAAAGGCGAAAGGCGAAAGGCGAAAGGCGAAATGCTAAAGGCGAATTGCGAAAGGCGAAAGACGAAAGGCGAAGGGCGAAAGTCGAAAGGCGAAAGGCGGAATGCAAAAGGCGAAAGGCGAAAGGCGAAAGGTGAAAGGCGCAAGGCGAAAGGTGAAAGGCGAAAGGCGAAAGGCGAAAGGCGAAAGGCGAAAGGTGTGAGGCGAAAGGCGAAAGGCGAAAGGCGAAAGGCGAAAGGCGAAAGGCGAAAGGCGAAAGGCGAAAGGCGAAAGGCGAAAGGCGAAAGGCGAAAGGCGAAAGGCGAAAGGCGAAAGGCGAAAGGCGAAAGGCGAAAGGCGAAAGGCGAAAGGCGAAAGGCGAAAGGCGAAAGGCGGAAGGTGAAAGGCGAAAGGCGAAAGGCGAAAGGCGAAAGGCGAAAGGCGAAAGGCGAAAGGCGAAAGGCGAAAGGCGAAAGGCGAAAGGCGAAAGGCGAAAGGCGAAAGGCGAAAGGCGAAAGGCGTAAGGCGAAAGGTGAAAGGCGAAAGGCGAAAGGCGAAAGGCAAAAGGAAAACCGATTTTCAAAACATGAAATGAAAATGGAGAAATTTAAAATGCCTAAAGCAAAAGAAGAAACGATATTCAAAAGATAAAATACAAAAGTTGAAATTGAAAATGCGAAATGGAAAATTCGAAATTATAAATTTGTATTTCAAAATGCTAAAGGCTAATTGCGAAAGACGAAAGACGAAAGGCGAAGGGCGAAAGTCGAAAGGCGAAAGGCGAAATGCAAAACGCGAAAGGCGAAAGGCGAAAGGTGAAAGGCGAAAGGCGAAAGCCGAAAGGAGGAAGGCGAAAGGCGAAAGGCGGAAGGTGAAAGGCGAAAGGCGAAAGGCGAAAGGCGAGAGGCGAAAGGCGAAAGGCGAAAGGCGAAAGGCGAAAGGCGAAAGGCGAAAGGCGAAAGTTGAAAGGCGAAAGGCGAAAAGTGAAAGGCGAAAGGCGAACGGCGAAAGGCGAAAGGCGAAAGACGAAAGGCGAAAGGCGAAAGGCGAAAGGCGAAAGGCGAAAGGCGAAAGGCGAAAGGCGAAAGGCGAAAGGCGAAAGGCGAAAGGCGGAAGGCGAAAGGCGAAAGGCGAAAGGTGAAGGGCGAGAGGCAAAAGTCAAAATGCCTAAGGCAAAAGGAAAAACGATTTTCAAAACATGAAATAAAAATGGAGAAATTTAAAATGCCTAAAGCAAAAGAAGAAACGATATTCAAAAGATAAAATACAAAAGTTGAAATTGAAAATGCGAAATGGAAAATTCCAAATTATAAATTCGTATTTCAAAAGGCTAAAGGCGAAATGCGAAAAGCGAAAGACGAAAGGCGAAGGGCGATTGTCGAAAGGCGAAAGGCGTAAGGCGAAAGGCGAAAGGCGAAAGGCGAAAGGCGAAAGGCGAAAGGCGAAAGGCGAAAGGCGAAAGGCGAAAGGCGAAAGGCGAAAGGGGAAAGGCGAAAGGCAAAAGGCGAAAGGGGAAAGGCGAAAGGGGAAAGGCGAAAGGGGAAAGGCGGAAGGTGAAAGGCGATTGGCGAAAGGCGAAAGGCGAAAGGCGAAAGGCGAAAGGCGAAAGGGGAAAGGCGAAAGGCGAAAGGCGAAAGACGGAAGGCGAAAGGGGAAAGGCGAAAGGGGAAAGGCGAAAGGCGAAAGGCGAAAGGCGGAAGGTGACAGGCGTAAGGCGAAAGGCGAAAGGCGAAAGGCGAAAGGCGAAAGGCGAAAGGCGAAAGGCGTAAGGCGAAAGGTGAAAGGCGAAAGTCGAAAGGCGAAAGGCGAAAGGCGAAATGCTAAAGGCGAATTGCGAAAGGCGAAAGACGAAAGGCGAAGGGCGAAAGTCGAAAGGCGAAAGGCGGAATGCAAAAGGCGAAAGGCGAAAGGCGAAAGGTGAAAGGCGAAAGGCGAAAGGCGAAAGGTGAAAGGCGAAAGGCGAAAGGCGAAAGGCGAAAGGCGAAAGGCGAAAGGCGAAAGGCGTGAGGCGAAAGGCGAAAGGCGAAAGGCGAAAGGCGAAAGGCGAAAGGCGAAAGGCGAAAGGCGAAAGGCGAAAGGCGAAAGGCGTAAGGCGAAAGGTGAAAGGCGAAAGGCGAAAGGCGAAAGGCGAAAGGCGAAATGCTAAAGGCGAATTGCGAAAGGCGAAAGACGAAAGGCGAAGGGCGAAAGTCGAAAGGCGAAAGGCGGAATGCAAAAGGCGAAAGGCGAAAGGTGAAAGGCGAAAGGCGAAAGGTGAAAGGCGAAAGGCGAAAGGCGAAAGGCGAAAGGCGTGAGGCGAAAGGCGAAAGGCGAAAGGCGAAAGGCGAAAGGCGAAAGGCGAAAGGCGAAAGGCGAAAGGCGAAAGGCGAAAGGCGAAAGGGGAAAGGCGAAAGGCAGAAGGTGAAAGGCGAAAGACGAAAGGCGAAAGGCGAAAGGCGAAAGGCGAAAGGCGAAAGGCGAAAGGCGAAAGGCGAAAGGCGAAAGGCGAAAGGCGAAAGGCGAAAGGCGAAAGGCGAAAGGCGAAAGGCGTAAGGCGAAAGGTGAAAGGCGAAAGGCGAAAGGCGAAAGGCGAAAGGCGAAAGGCGAAATGCTAAAGGCGAATTGCGAAAGGCGAAAGACGAAAGGCGAAGGGCGAAAGTCGAAAGGCGAAAGGCGAAAGGCGAAAGGCGAAATGCTAAAGGCGAATTGCGAAAGGCGAAAGACGAAAGGCGAAGGGCGAAATTCGAAAGGCGAAAGGCGGAATGCAAAAGGCGAAAGGCGAAAGGTGAAAGGCGAAAGGCGAAAGGTGAAAGGCGAAAGGCGAAAGGCGAAAGGCGAAAGGCGAAAGGCGAAAGGCGAAAGGCGAAAGGCGAAAGGCGAAAGGCGAAAGGCGAAAGGCGAAAGGCGAAAGGCGAAAGGCGAAATGCTAAAGGCGAATTGCGAAAGGCGAAAGACGAAAGGCGAAGGGCGAAAGTCGAAAGGCGAAAGGCGGAATGCAAAAGGCGAAAGGCGAAAGGTGAAAGGCGAAAGGCGAAAGGTGAAAGGCGAAAGGCGAAAGGCGAAAGGCGAACGGCGAAAGGCGAAAGGCGAAAGGCGAAAGGCGAAAGGCGAAAGGCGAAAGGCGAAAGGCGAAAGGCGGAAGGCGAAAGGCGAAAGGCGAAAGGTGAAGGGCGAGAGGCAAAAGTCAAAATGCCTAAGGCAAAAGGAAAAAACGATTTTCAAAACATGAAATAAAAATGGAGAAATTTAAAATGCCTAAAGCAAAAGAAGAAACGATATTCAAAAGATAAAATACAAAAGTTGAAATTGAAAATGCGAAATGGAAAATTCGAAATTATAAATTCGTATTTCAAAATGCTAAAGGCGAAATGCGAAAGGCGAAAGACGAAAGGCGAAGGGCGATTGTCGAAAGGCGAAAGGCGTAAGGCGAAAGGCGAAAGGCGAAAGGCGAAAGGCGAAAGGCGAAAGGCGAAAGGCGAAAGGCGAAAGGCGAAAGGCGAAAGGCGAAAGGCGAAAGGCGAAAGGGGAAAGGCGAAAGGCAAAAGGCGAAAGGGGAAAGGCGAAAGGGGAAAGGCGAAAGGGGAAAGGCGAAAGGCGAAAGGCGAAAGGCGAAAGGCGAAAGGCGTAAGGCGAAAGGCGAAAGGCGAAAGGCGAAAGGCGAAAGGCGAAAGGCGAGAGGTGAAAGGCGGAAGGTGAAAGGCGAAAGGCGAAAGGCGAAAGGCGAAAGGCGAAAGGGGAAAGGCGAAAGGCGAAAGGCGAAAGGCGAAAGACGGAAGGCGAAAGGGGAAAGGCGAAAGGGGAAAGGCGAAAGGCGAAAGGCGTAAGGCGAAAGGCGAAAGGCAAAAGGAAAAACGATTTTCAAAACATGAAATGAAAATGGAGAAATTTAAAATGCCTGAAGCAAAAGAAAAAACCATATTCAAAAGATAAAATACAAAAGTTGAAATTGAAAATGCGAAATGGAAAATTCGAAATTATAAATTTGTATTTCAAAATGCTAAAGGCTAATTGCGAAAGACGAAAGACGAAAGGCGAAGGGCGAAATTCGAAGGGCGAAAGGCGAAATGCAAAAGGCGAAAGGCGAAAGGCGAAAGGCGAAAGGTGAAAGGCGAAAGGCGAAACGTGAAAGGCGAAAGGCGAAAGGCGAAAGGCGAAAGGCGAAAGGCGAAAGGCGAAAGGCGAAAGGCGTAAGGCGAAAGGTGAAAGGCGAAAGGCGAAAGGCGAAAGGCGAAAGGCGAAATGCTAAAGGCGAATTGCGAAAGGCGAAAGACGAAAGGCGAAGGGCGAAAGTCGAAAGGCGAAAGGCGGAATGCAAAAGGCGAAAGGCGAAAGGCGAAAGGTGAAAGGCGAAAGGCGAAAGGTGAAAGGCGAAAGGCGAAAGGCGAAAGGCGAAAGGCGAAAGGCGAAAGGCGAAAGGCGTGAGGCGAAAGGCGAAAGGCGAAAGGCGAAAGGCGAAAGGCGAAAGGCGAAAGGCGAAAGGCGAAAGGCGAAAGGCGAAAGGCGAAAGGCGAAAGGCGGAAGGTGAAAGGCGAAAGGCGAAAGGCGAAAGGCGAAAGGCGAAAGGCGAAAGGCGAAAGGCGAAAGGCGAAAGGCGTAAGGCGAAAGGCGAAAGGCGAAAGGCGAAAGGCGAATGGCGAAAGGCGAAAGGCGAAACGCGGAAGGCAAAAGGCAAAACGATTTTCAAAACATGAAATGAAAATGGAGAAATTTAAAATGCCTAAAGCAAAAGAAGAAACGGTATTCAAAAGATAAAATACAAAAGTTGAAATTGAAAATGCGAAATGGAAAATTCGAAATTATAAATTTGTATTTCAAAATGCTAAAGGCTAATTGCGAAAGACGAAAGACGAAAGGCGAAGGGTGAAATTCGAAAGGCGAAAGGCGAAATGCAAAAGGCGAAAGGCGAAAGGCGAAAGGTGAAAGGCGAAAGGCGAAAGGCGAAAGCGGAAAGGAGGAAGGCGAAAGGCGAAAGGCGGAAGGTGAAAGGCGAAAGGCGAAAGGCGAGAGGCGAAAGGCGAAAGGCGAAAGGCGAAAGGCGAAAGGCGAAAGGCGAAAGTTGAAAGGCGAAAGGCGAAAAGTGAAAGGCGAAAGGCGAACGGCGAAAGGCGAAAGACGAAAGGCGAAAGGCGAAAGGCGAAAGGCGAAAGGCGAAAGGCGAAAGGCGAAGGTCGAAAGGCGAAAGGCGAAAGGCGAAAGGCGGAAGGCGAAAGGCGAAAGGCGAAAGGTGAAGGGCGAGAGGCAAAAGTCAAAATGCCTAAGGCAAAAGGAAAAACGATTTTCAAAACATGAAATAAAAATGGAGAAATTTAAAATGCCTAAAGCAAAAGAAGAAACGATATTCAAAAGATAAAATACAAAAGTTGAAATTGAAAATGCGAAATGGAAAATTCGAAATTATAAATTCGTATTTCAAAAGGCTAAAGGCGAAATGCGAAAGGCGAAAGACGAAAGGCGAAGGGCGATTGTCGAAAGGCGAAAGGCGTAAGGCGAAAGGCGAAAGGCGAAAGGCGAAAGGCGAAAGGCGAAAGGCGAAAGGCGAAAGGCGAAAGGCGAAAGGCGAAAGGCGAAAGGCGAAAGGCGAAAGGCGAAAGGCAAAAGGCGAAAGACGGAAGGCGAAAGGGGAAAGGCGAAAGGGGAAAGGCGAAAGGCGAAAGGCGAAAGGCGAAAGGCGAAAGGCGAAAGGCGAAAGGCGAAAGGCGAAAGGCGAAAGGCGAAAGGCGAAAGGCGAAAGGCGAAAGGCAAAAGGAAAAACGATTTTCAAAACATGAAATGAAAATGGAGAAATTTAAAATGCCTGAAGCAAAAGAAAAAACGATATTCAAAAGATAAAATACAAAAGTTGAAATTGAAACGCGAAATGGAAAATTCGAAATTATAAATTTTTATTTCAAAATGCTAAAGGCTAATTGCGAAAGACGAAAGACGAAAGGCGAAGGGCGAAAGTCGAAAGGCGAAAGGCGAAATGCAAAAGGCGAAAGGCGAAAGGCGAAAGGCGAAAGGCGAAAGGCGAAAGGCGAAAGGCGAAAGGCGAAAGGCGAAAGGCGAAAGGCGAAAGGCGAAAGGCGAAAGGCGAAAGGCAAAAGGAAAAACGATTTTCAAAACATGAAATGAAAATGGAGAAATTTAAAATGCCTGAAGCAAAAGAAAAAACGATATTCAAAAGATAAAATACAAAAGTTGAAATTGAAAACGCGAAATGGAAAATTCGAAATTATAAATTTTTATTTCAAAATGCTAAAGGCTAATTGCGAAAGACGAAAGACGAAAGGCGAAGGGCGAAAGTCGAAAGGCGAAAGGCGAAATGCAAAAGGCGAAAGGCGAAAGGCGAAAGGCGAAAGGCGAAAGGCGAAAGGCGAAAAGCGAAAGGCGAAAGGCGAAAGGCGAAAAGCGGAAGGCAAAAGGAAAAATGATTTTCAAAACATGAAATGAAAATGGAGAAATTTAAAATGCCTGAAGCAAAAGAAAAAACGATATTCAAAAGATAAAATACAAAAGTTGAAATTGAAAATGCGAAATGGAAAATTCGAAATTATAAATTTTTATTTCAAAATGCTAAAGGCTAATTGCGAAAGACGAAAGACGAAAGGCGAAGGGCGAAAGTCGAAAGGCGAAAGGCGAAATGCAAAAGGCGAAAGGCGAAAGGCGAAAGGCGAAAAGTGAAAGGCGAAAGGCGAAAGGTGAAAGGCGAAAGGCGAAAGACGAAAGGCGAAAGGCGAAAGGCGAAAGGAAAAAGGCGAAAGGCGAAAGGCGAAAGGCGAAAGGCGAAAGGCAAAAGGCGAAAGGCGAAAGGCGAAAGGCGAAAGGCGAAAGGCGAAAGGCGAAAGGCGGAAGGCGAAAGGCGAAAGGCGAAAGGCGAAAGGCGAAAGGCGAAAGGCGAAAGGCGAAAGGCGAAAAGCGGAAGGCAAAAGGAAAAATGATTTTCAAAACATGAAATGAAAATGGAGAAATTTAAAATGCCTAAAGCAAAAGAAAAAACGATATTCAAAAGATAAAATACAAAAGTTGAAATTGAAAATGCGAAATGGAAAATTCGAAATTATAAATTCGTATTTCAAAAGGCTAAAGGCGAAATGCGAAAGGCGAAAGACGAAAGGCGAAGGGCGATTGTCGAAAGGCGAAAGGCGTAAGGCGAAAGGCGAAAGGCGAAAGGCGAAAGGCGAAAGGCGAAAGGCGAAAGGCGAAAGGCGAAAGGCGAAATGCAAAAGGCGAAAGGCGAAAGGCGAAAGGCGAAAGGTGAAAGGCGAAAGGCGAAAGGCGAAAGGCGAAAGGAGGAAGGCGAAAGGCGAAAGGCGGAAGGTGAAAGGCGAAAGGCGAAAGGCGAAAGGCGAGAGGCGAAAGGCGAAAGGCGAAAGGCGAAAGGCGAAAGGCGAAAGTTGAAAGGCGAAAGGCGAAAAGTGAAAGGCGAAAGGCGAACGGCGAAAGGCGAAAGGCGAAAGGCGAAAGGCGGAAGGAAAAACAATTTTCAAAACATGAAATGAAAATGGAGAAATTTAAAATGCCTAAAGCAAAAGAAGAAACGATATTCAAAAGATAAAATACAAAAGTTGAAATTGAAAATGCGAAATGGAAAATTCGAAATTATAAATTCGTATTTCAAAAGGCTAAAGGCGAAATGCGAAAGTCGAAAGACGAAAGGCGAAGGGCGATTGTCGAAAGGCGAAAGGCGTAAGGCGAAAGGCGAAAGGCGAAAGGCGAAAGGCGAAAGGCGAAAGGCGAAAGGCGAAAGGCGAAAGGCGAAAGGCGAAAGGCGAAAGGCGAAAGGTGAAAGGCGAAAGGCGAACGGCGAAAGGCGAAAGGCGAAAGGTGAAGGGCGAGAGGCAAAAGTCAAAATGCCTAAGGCAAAAGGAAAAACGATTTTCAAAACATGAAATAAAAATGGAGAAATTTAAATTGCCTAAAGCAAAAGAAGAAACGATATTCAAAAGATAAAATACAAAAGTTGAAATTGAAAATGCGAAATGGAAAATTCGAAATTATAAATTTGTATTTCAAAATGCTAAAGGCTAATTGCGAAAGACGAAAGACGAAAGGCGAAGGGCGAAAGTCGAAAGGCGAAAGGCGAAATGCAAAAGGCGAAAGGCGAAAGGCGAAAGGCGATAGGTGAAAGGCGAAAGGCGAAAGGCGAAAGGCGAAAGGAGGAAGGCGAAAGGCGAAAGGCGGAAGGTGATAGGCGAAAGGCGAAAGGCGAAAGGCGAGAGGCGAAAGGCGAAAGGCGAAAGGCGAAAGGCGAAAGGCGAAAGGCGAAAGGCGAAAGTTGAAAGGCGAAAGGCGAAAAGTGAAAGGCGAAAGGCGGGAGGCGAAAGGCGAAAGGCGAAAGGCGAAAGGCGAAAGGCGAAAGGCGAAAGACGAAAGGCGAAAGGAGAAAGGCGAAAGGCGAAAGGCGAAAGGCGAAAGGCGAAAGGCGAAAGGCGAAAAGTGAAAGGCGAAAGGCGAACGGCGAAAGGCGAAAGGCGAAAGGTGAAGGGCGAGAGGCAAAAGTCAAAATGCCTAAGGCAAAAGGAAAAACGATTTTCAAAACATGAAATAAAAATGGAGAAATTTAAATTGCCTAAAGCAAAAGAAGAAACGATATTCAAAAGATAAAATACAAAAGTTGAAATTGAAAATGCGAAATGGAAAATTCGAAATTATAAATTTGTATTTCAAAATGCTAAAGGCTAATTGCGAAAGACGAAAGACGAAATGCGAAGGGCGAAAGTCGAAAGCCGAAAGGCGAAATGCAAAAGGCGAAAGGCGAAAGGCGAAAGGCGGAAGGTGAAAGGCGAAAGGCGAAAGGCGAAAGGCGAAAGGAGAAGGCGAAAGGCGAAAGGCGGAAGGTGAAAGGCGAAAGGCGAAAGGCGAAAGGCGAGAGGCGAAAGGCGAAAGGCGAAAGGCGAAAGGCGAAAGGCGAAAGGCGAAAGTTGAAAAGCGAAAGGCGAAAAGTGAAAGGCGAAAGGCGAACGGCGAAAGGCGAAAGGCGAAAGGCGAAAGGCGAAAGGCGAAAGGCGTAAGGCGAAAGGCGAAAGGCGAAAGGCGAAAGGCGAAAGGCGAAAGGCGAAAGGCGAAAGGTGAAAGGCGGAAGGTGAAAGGCGAAAGGCGAAAGGCGAAAGGCGAAAGGCGAAAGGGGAGAGGCGAAAGGCGAAAGGCGAAAGGCGAAAGGCGAAAGGCGAAAGGGGAAAGGCGAAAGGGGAAAGGCGAAAGGCGAAAGGGGAAAGGCGAAAGGCGAAAGGCGGAAGGTGACAGGCGTAAGTCGAAAGGCGAAAGGCGAAAGGCGAAAGGCGAAAGGCGAAAGGCGAAAGGCGTAAGGCGAAAGGCGAAAGGCGAAAGGCGAAAGGCGAAAGGCGAAAGGCGAAAGGCGAAAGGCGAAATGCAAAAGGCGAAAGGCGAAAGGCGAAAGGCGATAGGTGAAAGGCGAAAGGCGAAAGGCGAAAGGCGAAAGGAGGAAGGCGAAAGGCGAAAGGCGGAAGGTGATAGGCGAAAGGCGAAAGGCGAAAGGCGAGAGGCGAAAGGCGAAAGGCGAAAGGCGAAAGGCGAAAGGCGAAAGTTGAAAGGCGAAAGGCGAAAAGTGAAAGGCGAAAGGCGGGAGGCGAAAGGCGAAAGGCGAAAGGTGAAGGGCGAGAGGCAAAAGTCAAAATGCCTAAGGCAAAAGGAAAAACGATTTTCAAAACATGAAATAAAAATGGAGAAATTTAAATTGCCTAAAGCAAAAGAAGAAACGATATTCAAAAGATAAAATACAAAAGTTGAAATTGAAAATGCGAAATGGAAAATTCGAAATTATAAATTTGTATTTCAAAATGCTAAAGGCTAATTGCGAAAGGCGTAAGGCGAAAGGCGAAAGGCGAAAGGCGAAAGGCGAAAGGCGAAAGGCGAAAGGCGAAAGGCGAAAGGCGAAAGGCGAAAGGCGAAAGGCGAAAGGCGAAAGGCGAAAGGCGAAAGGCGAAAGGCGAAAGGCGAAAGGCGGAAGGTGATAGGCGAAAGGCGAAAGGCGAAAGGCGAGAGGCGAAAGGCGAAAGGCGAAAGGCGAAAGGCGAAAGGCGAAAGGCGAAAGTTGAAAGGCGAAAGGCGAAAAGTGAAAGGCGAAAGGCGGGAGGCGAAAGGCGAAAGGCGAAAGGCGAAAGGCGAAAGGCGAAAGGCGAAAGACGAAAGGCGAAAGGAGAAAGGCGAAAGGCGAAAGGCGAAAGGCGAAAGGCGAAAGGCGAAAGGCGAAAAGTGAAAGGCGAAAGGCGAACGGCGAAAGGCGAAAGGCGAAAGGTGAAGGGCGAGAGGCAAAAGTCAAAATGCCTAAGGCAAAAGGAAAAACGATTTTCAAAACATGAAATAAAAATGGAGAAATTTAAATTGCCTAAAGCAAAAGAAGAAACGATATTCAAAAGATAAAATACAAAAGTTGAAATTGAAAATGCGAAATGGAAAATTCGAAATTATAAATTTGTATTTCAAAATGCTAAAGGCTAATTGCGAAAGACGAAAGACGAAATGCGAAGGGCGAAAGTCGAAAGCCGAAAGGCGAAATGCAAAAGGCGAAAGGCGAAAGGCGAAAGGCGGAAGGTGAAAGGCGAAAGGCGAAAGGCGAAAGGCGAAAGGAGAAGGCGAAAGGCGAAAGGCGGAAGGTGAAAGGCGAAAGGCGAAAGGCGAAAGGCGAGAGGCGAAAGGCGAAAGGCGAAAGGCGAAAGGCGAAAGGCGAAAGTTGAAAAGCGAAAGGCGAAAAGTGAAAGGCGAAAGGCGAACGGCGAAAGGCGAAAGGCGAAAGGCGAAAGGCGAAAGGCGAAAGGCGTAAGGCGAAAGGCGAAAGGCGAAAGGCGAAAGGCGAAAGGCGAAAGGCGAAAGGCGAAAGGCGAAAGGCGAAAGGTGAAAGGCGGAAGGTGAAAGGCGAAAGGCGAAAGGCGAAAGGCGAAAGGCGAAAGGGGAAAGGCGAAAGGCGAAAGGCGAAAGGCGAAAGGCGAAAGGCGAAAGGCGAAAAGGGAAAGGCGAAAGGGGAAAGGCGAAAGGCGAAAGGGGAAAGGCGAAAGGCGAAAGGCGGAAGGTGACAGGCGTAAGTCGAAAGGCGAAAGGCGAAAGGCGAAAGGCGAAAGGCGAAAGGCGTAAGGCGAAAGGCGAAAGGCGAAAGGCGAAAGGCGAAAGGCGAAAGGCGAAAGGCGAAAGGCGAAAGGCGAAAGGCGAAAGGCGAAAGGCGAAAGGCGAAAGGCGAAAGGCGAAAGGCGAAAGGCGAAAGGCGAAAGGCGAAAGGCGAAAGGCGAAAGGCGAAAGGCGAAAGGCGAAAGGCGAAAGGCGAAAGGCGAAAGGCGAAAGGCGGAAGGTGAAAGGCGAAAGGCGAAAGGCGAAAGGCGAAAGGCGACAGGCGAAAGGCGAAAGGCGAAAGGCGAAAGGCGAAAGGCGAAAGGCGAAAGGCGAAAGGCGTAAGGCGAAAGGTGAAAGGCGAAAGGCGAAATGCGAAAGGCGAAAGGCGAAAGGCGAAACGCGGAAGGCAAAAGGAAAAACGATTTTCAAAACATGAAATGAAAATGGAGAAATTTAAAATGCCTGAAGCAAAAGAAAAAACGATATTCAAAAGATAAAATACAAAAGTTGAAATTGAAAATGCGAAATGGAAAATTCGAAATTATAAATTTGTATTTCAAAATGCTACAGGCTAATTGCGAAAGACGAAAGACGAAAGGCGAAGGGCGAAATTCGAAAGGCGAAAGGCGAAATGCAAAAGGCGAAAGGCGAAAGGCGAAAGGCGAAAGGTGAAAGGCGAAAGGCGAAAGGTGAAAGGCGAAATTCGAAAGGCGAAAGGCGAAAGGCGAAAGGCGAAAGGCGAAAGGCGAAAGGCGAAAGGCGAAAGGGGAAAGGCGAAAGGCGAAAGACGGAAGGTGAAAGGCGTAAGGCGAAAGGCGAAAGGCGAAAGGCGAAAGGCGAAAGGCGAAAGGCGAAAGGCGAAAGGCGAAAGGCGAAAGGCGAAAGGCGAAAGGCGAAAGGCGAAAGGCGAAGGGCGAAAGGCGCAAGGCTAAAGGCGAAAGGCGAAAGGCGAAAGGCGAAAGGCGAAAGGGGAAAGGCGAAAAGCGGAAGGCGAAAGGCGAAAGCCGATAGGCGAAAGGCGAAGGGCGTGAGGCAGAAGTCAAAATGCCTAAGGCAAAAGGAAAAACGATTTTCAAATGAAAATGGAGAAATTTAAAATGCCTAAAGCTAAAGAAGAAACGATATTCAAAAGATAAAATACAAAAGTTGAAATTGAAAATGCGAAATGGAAAATTCGAAATTATAAATTCGTATTTCAAAAGGCTAAAGGCGAAATACGAAAGGCGAAAGACGAAAGGCGAAGGGCGATTGTCGAAAGGCGAAAGGCGTAAGGCGAAAGGCGAAAGGCGAAAGGCGAAAGGCGAAAGGCGAAAGGCGAAAGGCGAAAGGCGAAAGGGGAAAGGCGAAAGGCGAAAGGCGAAAGACGGAAGGCGAAAGGGGAAAGGCGAAAGGGGAAAGGCGAAAGGCGAAAGGCGAAAGGCGAAAGGCGTAAGGCGAAAGGCGAAAGGCGAAAGGCGAAAGGCGAAAGGCGAAAGGCGAAAGACGAAAGGGGAAAGGCGAAAGGCGAAAGGCGAAAGGCGAAACGCGGAAGGCAAAAGGAAAAACGATTTTCAAAACATGAAATGAAAATGGAGAAATTTAAAATGCCTGAAGCAAAAGAAAAAACGATATTCAAAAGATAAAATACGAAAGATGAAATTGAAAATGCGAAATGGAAAATTCGAAATTATAAATTCGTATTTCAAAAGGCTAAAGTCTAATTGCGAAAGACGAAAGACGAAAGGCGAAGGGCGAAATTCGAAAGGCGAAAGGCGAAATGCAAAAGGCGAAAGGCGAAAGGCGAAAGGCGAAAGGTGAAAGGCGAAAGGCGAAAGGTGAAAGGCGAAAGGCGAAAGGCGAAAGGCGAAAGGCGAACGGCGAAAGGCGAAAGGCGAAAGGCGAAAGGCGAAAGGCGAAAGGCGAAAGGCGAAAGGCGAAAGGCGTAAGGCGAAAGGCGAATTGCGAAAGGCGAAAGACGAAAGGCGAAGGGCGAAAGTCGAAAGGCGAAAGGCGGAATGCAAAAGGCGAAAGGCGAAAGGCGAAAGGTGAAAGGCGAAAGGCGAAAGGTGAAAGGCGAAAGGCGAAAGGCGAAAGGCGAAAGGCGAAAGGCGAAAGGCGAAAGGCGAAAGGCGAAAGGCGAAAGGCGAAAGGCGAAAGGCGAAAGGCGAAAGGCGAAAGGCGGAAGGTGAAAGGCGAAAGGCGAAAGGCGAAAGGCGAAAGGCGAAAGGCGTAAGGCGAAAGGTGAAAGGCGAAAGGCGAAAGGCGAAAGGCGAAACGCGGAAGGCAAAAGGAAAAACGATTTTCAAAACATGAAATGAAAATGTAGAAGTTTAAAATGCTTAAAGCAAAAGAAGAAACGGTATTCAAAAGATAAAATACAAAAGTTGAAATTGAAAATGCGAAATGGAAAATTCGAAATTATAAATTTGTATTTCAAAATGCTAAAGGCTAATTGCGAAAGACGAAAGACGAAAGGCGAAGGGTGAAATTCGAAAGGCGAAAGGCGAAATGCAAAAGGCGAAAGGCGAAAGGCGAAAGGTGAAAGGCGAAAGGCGAAAGGCGAAAGCCGAAAGGAGGAAGGCGAAAGGCGAAAGGCGGAAGGTGAAAGGCGAAAGGCGAAAGGCGAAAGGCGAGAGGCGAAAGGCGAAAGGCGAAAGGCGAAAGGCGAAAGGCGAAAGGCGAAAGTTGAAAGGCGAAAGGCGAAAAGTGAAAGGCGAAAGGCGAACGGCGAAAGGCGAAAGACGAAAGGCGAAAGGCGAAAGGCGAAAGGCGAAAGGCGAAAGGCGAAAGGCGAAAGGCGAAAGGCAAAAGGCGAAAGGCGAAAGGCGAAAGGCGAAAGGCGGAAGGCGAAAGGCGAAAGGCGAAAAGTGAAGGGCGAGAGGCAAAAGTCAAAATGCCTAAGGCAAAAGGAAAAACGATTTTCAAAACATGGAATAAAAATGGAGAAATTTAAAATGCCTAAAGCAAAAGAAGAAACGATATTCAAAAGATAAAATACAAAAGTTGAAATTGAAAATGCGAAATGGAAAATTCGAAATTATAAATTCGTATTTCAAAAGGCTAAAGGCGAAATGCGAAAGGCGAAAGACGAAAGGCGAAGGGCGATTGTCGAAAGGCGAAAGGCGTAAGGCGAAAGGCGAAAGGCGAAAGGCGAAAGGCGAAAGGCGAAAGGCGAAAGGCGAAAGGCGAAAGGCGAAAGGCGAAAGGCGAAAGGGGAAAGGCGAAAGGCAAAAGGCGAAAGACGGAAGGCGAAAGGGGAAAGGCGAAAGGGGAAAGGCGAAAGGCGAAAGGCGAAAGGCGTAAGGCGAAAGGCGAAAGGCGAAAGGCGAAAGGCGAAACGCGAGAGGTGAAAGGCGGAAGGTGAAAGGCGAAAGGCGAAAGGCGAAAGGCGAAAGGCGAAAGGCGAAAGGCGAAAGGCGAAAGGCGAAAGGCGAAAGGCGAAAGGCGAAAGGGGAAAGGCGAAAGGCGAAAGGCGAAAGGCGAAAGACGGATGGCGAAAGGGGAAAGGCGAAAGGGGAAAGGCGAAAGGCGAAAGGCGGAAGGCGGAAGGTGACAGGCGTAAGGCGAAAGGCGAAAGGCGAAAGGCGAAAGGCGAAAGGCGAAAGGCGAAAGGCGAAAGGCGAAAGGCGTAAGGCGAAAGGTGAAAGGCGAAAGGCGAAAGGCGAAAGGCGAAAGGCGAAAGGCGAAATGCTAAAGGCGAATTGCGAAAGGCGAAAGACGAAAGGCGAAGGGCGAAAGTCGAAAGGCGAAAGGCGGAATGCAAAAGGCGAAAGGCGAAAGGCGAAAGGTGAAAGGCGAAAGGCGAAAGGTGAAAGGCGAAAGGCGAAAGGCGAAAGGCGAAAGGCGTGAGGCGAAAGGCGAAAGGCGAAAGGCGATAGGCGAAAGGCGAAAGGCGAAAGGCGAAAGGCGAAAGGCGAAAGGCGAAAGGCGAAAGGCGAAAGGCGAAAGGCGAAAGGCGAAAGGCGAAAGGGGAAAGGCGAAAGGCGGAAGGTGAAAGGCGAAAGGCGAAAGGCGAAAGGCGAAAGGCGAAAGGCGAAAGGCGAAAGGCGAAATGCTAAAGGCGAATTGCGAAAGGCGAAAGACGAAAGGCGAAGGGCGAAAGTCGAAAGGCGAAAGGCGGAATGCAAAAGGCGAAAGGCGAAAGGCGAAAGGCGAAAGGTGAAAGGCGAAAGGCGAAAGGTGAAAGGCGAAAGGCGAAAGGCGAATGGTGAAAGGCGAAAGGCGAAAGGCGAAAGGCAAAAGGCGAAAGGCGAAAGGCGTGAGGCGAAAGGCGAAAGGCGAAAGGCGAAAGGCGAAAGGCGAAAGGCGAAAGGCGAAAGGCGAAAGGCGAAAGGCGAAAGGCGAAAGGCGAAAGGCGAAAGGCGAAAGGCGAAAGGCGAAAGGCGAAAGGCGAAAGGCGGAAGGTGAAAGGCGAAAGGCGAAAGGCGAAAGGCGAAAGGCGAAAGGCGAAAGGCGAAAGGCGAAAGGCGAAAGGCGAAAGGCGAAAGGCGAAAGGCGAAAGGCGTAAGGCGAAAGGTGAAAGGCGAAAGGCGAAAGGCGGGAGGCGAAAGGCGAAAGGCGAAAGGCGAAAGGCGAAAGGCGAAAGGCGAAAGGCGAAAGGCGAAAGGCGAAAGGCGAAAGGCGAAAGGCGAAAGACGAAGGCGAAAGGAGAAAGGCGAAAGGCGAAAGGCGAAAGGCGAAAGGCGAAAGGCGAAAGGCGAAAGGCGAAAAGTGAAATGCGAAAGGCGCACGGCGAAAGGCGAAAGGCGAAAGGCGAAAGGCGAAAGGCGAAAGGCGAAAGGCGAAAGGCGAAAGGCGGAAGGCGAAAGGCGAAAGGTGAAGGGCGAGAGGCAAAAGTCAAAATGCCTAAGGCAAAAGGAAAAACGATTTTCAAAACATGAAATAAAAATGGAGAAATTTAAAATGCCTAAAGCAAAAGAAGAAACGATATTCAAAAGATAAAATACAAAAGTTGAAATTGAAAATGCGAAATGGAAAATTCGAAATTATAAATTTGTATTTCAAAATGCTAAAGGCTAATTGCGAAAGACGAAAGACGAAAGGCGAAGGGCGAAATTCGAAAGGCGAAAGGCGAAATGCAAAAGGCGAAAGGCGAAAGGCGAAAGGCGAAAGGTGAAAGGCGAAAGGCGAAAGGCGAAAGGCGAAAGGCGAAAGGAGGAAGGCGAAAGGCGAAAGGCGGAAGGTGAAAGGCGAAAGGCGAAAGGCGAAAGGCGAGAGGCGAAAGGCGAAAGGCGAAAGGCGAAAGGCGGAAGGCGAAAGTTGAAAGGCGAAAGGCGAAAAGTGAAAGGCGAAAGGCGAACGGCGAAAGGCGAAAGGCGAAAGGCGACAGGCGAAAGGCGAAAGGCGGAAGGAAAAACAATTTTCAAAACATGAAATGAAAATGGAGAAATTTAAAATGCCTAAAGCAAAAGAAGAAACGATATTCAAAAGATAAAATACAAAAGTTGAAATTGAAAATGCGAAATGGAAAATTCGAAATTATAAATTTGTATTTCAAAAGGCTAAAGGCGAAATGCGAAAGTCGAAAGACGAAAGGCGAAGGGCGATTGTCGAAAGGCGTAAGGCGAAAGGCGAAAGGCGAAAGGCGAAACGCGAAAGGCGAAAGGTGAAAGGCGAAAGGCGAAAGGCGAAATGCAAAAGGCGAAAGGCGAAAGGCGAAAGGCGAAAGGTGAAAGGCGAAAGGCGAAAGGCGAATGGCGAAAGGCGAAAGGAGGAAGGCGAAAGGCGAAAGGCGGAAGGTGAAAGGCGAAAGGCGAAAGGCGAAAGGCGAGAGGCGAAAGGCGAAAGGCGAAAGGCGAAAGGCGAAAGGCGAAAGGCGAAAGGCGAAAGTTGAAAGGCGAAAGGTGAAAAGTGAAAGGCGAAAGGCGAACGGCGAAAGGCGAAAGGCGAAAGGCGAAAGGCGAAAGGCGAAAGCCGAAAGGCGAAAGGCGAAAGGCGAAAGGCGAAAGGCGAAAGGCGGAAGGCGAAAGGCGTAAGGTGAAGGGCGAGAGGCAAAAGTCAAAATGCCTAAGGCAAAAGGAAAAACGATTTTCA
Source organism: Dioctria rufipes (assembly GCA_963924295.1). Taxonomy (NCBI): domain Eukaryota; kingdom Metazoa; phylum Arthropoda; class Insecta; order Diptera; family Asilidae; genus Dioctria; species Dioctria rufipes. The sequence goes on along the minus strand of CAWUPM010001393.1, from coordinate 81,958 downwards.
AAACATGAAATAAAAATGGAGAAATTTGAAATGCCTAAAGCAAAAGAAGAAACGATATTCAAAAGATAAAATACAAAAGTTGAAATTGAAAATGCGAAATGGAAAATTCGAAATTATAAATTCGTATTTCAAAAGGCTAAAGGCGAAATGCGAAAGTCGAAAGACGAAAGGCGAAGGGCGATTGTCGAAAGGCGTAAGGCGAAAGGCGAAAGGCGAAAGGCGAAAGGCGAAAGGCGAAAGGCGAAAGGGGAAAGGCGAAAGGCGAAAGGCGAAAGACGGAAGGCGAAAGGGGAAAGGCGAAAGGGGAAAGGCGAAAGGGGAAAGGCGAAAGGCGAAAGGCGAAAGGCGTAAGGCGAAAGGCGAAAGGCGAAAGGCGAAAGGCGAAAGGCGGAAGGCGAAAGGTGAAAGGCGGAAGGTGAAAGGCGAAAGGCGAAAGGCGAAAGGCGAAAGGCGAAAGGCGAAAGGCGAAAGGCGAAAGGCGAAAGGGGAAAGGCGAAAGGCGAAAGGCGAAAGGCGAAAGACGGAAGGCGAAAGGGGAAAGGCGAAAGGCGAAAGGGGAAAGGCGAAAGGCGAAAGGCGAAAGGCGGAAGGTGACAGGCGTAAGGCGAAAGGCGAAAGGCGAAAGGCGAAAGGCGAAAGGCGAAAGGCGAAAGGCGAAAGGCGAAAGGCGAAAGGCGAAAGGCGAAAGGCGTAAGGCGAAAGGCGAAAGGCGAAAGGCGAAAGGCGAAAGGCGAAAGGCGAAAGGCGAAAGGCGAAAGGCGAAAGGCGAAAGGCGAAAGGCGAAAGGCGAAAGGCGAAAGGCGAAAGGCGAAAGGCGAAAGGCGAAAGGCGAAAGGCGAAAGGCGAAAGGCGAAAGGCGAAAGGCGAAAGGCGGAAGGTGAAAGGCGAAAGGCGAAAGGCGAAAGGCGAAAGGCGAAAGGCGAAAGGCGAAAGGCGAAAGGCGAAAGGCGAAAGGCGAAAGGCGAAAGGCGAAAGGCGTAAGGCGAAAGGTGAAAGGCGAAAGGCGAAATGCGAAAGGCGAAAGGCGAAAGGCGAAACGCGGAAGTCAAAAGGAAAAACGATTTTCAAAACATGAAATGAAAATGGAGAAATTTAAAATGCCTGAAGCAAAAGAAAAAACGATATTCAAAAGATAAAATACAAAAGTTGAAATTGAAAATGCGAAATGGAAAATTCGAAATTATAAATTTGTATTTCAAAATGCTAAAGGCTAATTGCGAAAGACGAAAGACGAAAGGCGAAGGGCGAAATTCGAAAGGCGAAAGGCGAAATGCAAAAGGCGAAAGGCGAAAGGCGAAAGGCGAAAGGTGAAAGGCGAAAGGCGAAAGGTGAAAGGCGAAAGGCGAAAGGCGAAATTCGAAAGGCGAAAGGCGAAAGGCGAAAGGCGAAAGGCGAAAGGGGAAAGGCGAAAGGCGAAAGACGGAAGGTGAAAGGCGTAAGGCGAAAGGCGAAAGGCGAAAGGCGAAAGGCGAAAGGCGAAAGGCGAAAGGCGAAAGGCGAAAGGCGAAAGGCGAAAGGCGAAAGGCGAAAGGCGAAAGGCGAAAGGCGAAAGGCGAAAGGCGAAAGGCGAAGGGCGAAAGGCGCAAGGCTAAAGGCGAAAGGCGAAAGGCGAAAGGCGAAAGCCGATAGGCGAAAGGCGAAGGGCGTGAGGCAAAAGTCAAAATGCCTAAGGCAAAAGGAAAAACGATTTTCAAATGAAAATGGAGAAATTTAAAATGCCTAAAGCAAAAGAAAAAACGATATTCAAAAGATAAAATACAAAAGTTGAAATTGAAAATGCGAAATGGAAAATTCGAAATTATAAATTTGTATTTCAAAATGCTAAAGGCGAATTGCGAAAGGCGAAAGACAAAAGGCGAAGGGCGAAAGTCGAAAGGCGAAACGCGAAATGTAAAAGGCGAAGGGCGAAAGGGGAAAGGCGAAAGGCGAAAGGCGAAAGGCGGAAGGCGAAAGGGGAAAGGCGAAAGGCGAAAGGCGAAAGGCGAAAGGCGAAAGACGAAAGGCGAAAGGCGAAAGGCGAAAGGCGAAAGGCGAAAGGCGAAAGGCGAAAGGCAAAAGGCGAAAGGCGAAAGGGGAAAGGCGAAAGGCGAAAGGCGAAAGGCGGAAGGCGAAAGGGGAAAGGCGAAAGGCGAAAGGGGAAAGGCGAAAGGCGAAAGACGAAAGGCGGAAGGTGAAAGGCGTAAGGCGAAAGGCGAAAGGCGAAAGGCGAAATGCGAAAGGCGAAAGGCGAAAGGCGAAAGGCGAAAGGCGTAAGGCGAAAGGCGAAAGGCGAAAGGCGAAAGGCGAAAGGCGAAAGGCGAAAAGCGGAAGGCAAAAGGAAAAAGCGATTTTCAAAACATGAAATGAAAATGGAGAAATTTAAAATGCCTAAAGCAAAAGAAAAAACGATTTTCAAAAGATAAGATACAAAAGTTGAAATTGAAAATGCGAAATGGAAAATTCGAAATTATAAATTTGTATTTCAAAATGCTAAAGGCGAATTGCGAAAGGCGAAAGGCGGAAGGTGAAAGGCGTAAGGCGAAAGGCGAAAGGCGAAAGGCGAAAAGCGAAAGGCGAAAGGCGAAAGGCGAAAGGCGAAAGGCCAAAGCGAAAGGCGAAAAGCGGAAGGCGAAAGGCGAAAGGCGAAAGGCGAAAGGCGAAAGGCGAAAGGGGAAAGGCGAAAGGCGAAAGACGGAAGGTGAAAGGCGTAAGGCGAAAGGCGAAAGGCGAAAGGCGAAAGGCGAAAGGCGAAAGGCGAAAGGCGAAAGGCGAAAGGCGAAAGGCGAAAGGCGAAAGGCGAAAGGCGAAAGGCGAAAGGCGAAAGGCGAAAGGCGAAGGGCGAAAGGCGCAAGGCTAAAGGCGAAAGGCGAAAGGAAAAACGATTTTCAAAACATGAAATGAAAATGGAGAAATTTAAAATGCCTGAAGCAAAAGAAAAAACGATATTCAAAAGATAAAATACAAAAGTTGAAATTGAAAATGCGAAATGGAAAATTCGAAATTATAAATTTGTATTTCAAAATGCTAAAGGCTAATTGCGAAAGACGAAAGACGAAAGGCGAAGGGCGAAATTCGAAAGGCGAAAGGCGAAATGCAAAAGGCGAAAGGCGAAAGGCGAAAGGCGAAAGGTGAAAGGCGAAAGGCGAAAGGTGAAAGGCGAAAGGCGAAAGGCGAAATTCGAAAGGCGAAAGGCGAAAGGCGAAAGGGGAAAGGCGAAAGGCGAAAGACGGAAGGTGAAAGGCGTAAGGCGAAAGGCGAAAGGCGAAAGGCGAAAGGCGAAAGGCGAAAGGCGAAAGGCGAAAGGCGAAAGGCGAAAGGCGAAAGGCGAAAGGCGAAAGGCGAAAGGCGAAAGGCGAAAGGCGAAGGGCGAAAGGCGCAAGGCTAAAGGCGAAAGGCGAAAGGCGAAAGGCGAAAGGCGAAAGGCGAAAAGCGGAAGGCGAAAGGCGAAAGCCGATAGGCGAAAGGCGAAGGGCGTGAGGCAAAAGTCAAAATGCCTAAGGCAAAAGGAAAAACGATTTTCAAATGAAAATGGAGAAATTTAAAATGCCTAAAGCAAAAGAAAAAACGATATTCAAAAGATAAAATACAAAAGTTGAAATTGAAAATGCGAAATGGAAAATTCGAAATTATAAATTTGTATTTCAAAATGCTAAAGGCGAATTGCGAAAGGCGAAAGACAAAAGGCGAAGGGCGAAAGTCGAAAGGCGAAACGCGAAATGTAAAAGGCGAAGGGCGAAAGGGGAAAGGCGAAAGGCGAAAGGCGAAAGGCGGAAGGCAAAAGGGGAAAGGCGAAAGGCGAAAGGCGAAAGGCGAAAGGCGAAAGGCGAAAGACGAAAGGCGAAAGGCGAAAGGCGAAAGGCGAAAGGCGAAAGGCGAAAGGCAAAAGGCGAAAGGCGAAAGGGGAAAGGCGAAAGGCGAAAGGCGAAAGGCGGAAGGCGAAAGGGGAAAGGCGAAAGGCGAAAGGGGAAAGGCGAAAGGCGAAAGACGAAAGGCGGAAGGTGAAAGGCGTAAGGCGAAAGGCGAAAGGCGAAAGGCGAAATGCGAAAGGCGAAAGGCGAAAGGCGAAAGGCGAAAGGCGTAAGGCGAAAGGCGAAAGGCGAAAGGCGAAAGGCGAAAGGCGAAAGGCGAAAAGCGGAAGGCAAAAGGAAAAAACGATTTTCAAAACATGAAATGAAAATGGAGAAATTTAAAATGCCTAAAGCAAAAGAAAAAACGATTTTCAAAAGATAAGATACAAAAGTTGAAATTGAAAATGCGAAATGGAAAATTCGAAATTATAAATTTGTATTTCAAAATGCTAAAGGCGAATTGCGAAAGGCGAAAGGCGGAAGGTGAAAGGCGTAAGGCGAAAGGCGAAAGGCGAAAGGCGAAAAGCGAAAGGCGAAAGGCGAAAGGCGAAAGGCGAAAGGCCAAAGCGAAAGGCGAAAAGCGGAAGGCGAAAGGCGAAAGGCGAAAGGCGAAAGGCGAAAGGCGAAAGGCGAAAGGCGAAAGGCGAAAGGCGAAAGGCGAAAGGCGAAAGGCGAAAGGCGAAAGGCGAAAGGCGAAAGGCGAAAGGCGAAAGGCGAAAGGCGAAAGGCGAAAGGCGAAGGGCGAAAGGGGAAAGGCGAAAGGCGAAAGACGGAAGGTGAAAGGCGTAAGGCGAAAGGCGAAAGGCGAAAGGCGAAAGGCGAAAGGCGAAAGGCGAAAGGCGAAAGGCGAAAGGCGAAAGGCGAAAGGCGAAAGGCGAAAGGCGAAAGGCGAAAGGCGAAAGGCGAAAGGCGAAAGGCGAAAGGCGAAAGGGGAAAGGCGAAAGGCGAAAGACGCAAGGTGAAAGGCGTAAGGCGAAAGGCGAAAGGCGAAAGGCGAAAGGCGAAAGGCGAAAGGCGAAAGGCGAAAGGCGAAAGGCGAAAGGCGAAAGGCGAAAGGCGAAAGGCGAAAGGCGAAAGGCGAAAGGCGAAGGGCGAAAGGCGCAAGGCTAAAGGCGAAAGGCGAAAGGCGAAAGGCGAAAGGCGAAAGGCGAAAAGCGGAAGGCGAAAGGCGAAAGCCGATAGGCGAAAGGCGAAGGGCGTGAGGCAAAAGTCAAAATGCCTAAGGCAAAAGGAAAAACGATTTTCAAATGAAAATGGAGAAATTTAAAATGCCTAAAGCAAAAGAAAAAACGATATTCAAAAGATAAAATACAAAAGTTGAAATTGAAAATGCGAAATGGAAAATTCGAAATTATAAATTTGTATTTCAAAATGCTAAAGGCGAATTGCGAAAGGCGAAAGACAAAAGGCGAAGGGCGAAAGTCGAAAGGCGAAACGCGAAATGTAAAAGGCGAAGGGCGAAAGGGGAAAGGCGAAAGGCGAAAGGCGAAAGGCGGAAGGCGAAAGGGGAAAGGCGAAAGGCGAAAGGCGAAAGGCGAAAGGCGAAAGACGAAAGGCGAAAGGCGAAAGGCGAAAGGCGAAAGGCGAAAGGCGAAAGGCAAAAGGCGAAAGGCGAAAGGGGAAAGGCGAAAGGCGAAAGGCGGAAGGCGAAAGGGGAAAGGCGAAAGGCGAAAGGGGAAAGGCGAAAGGCGAAAGACGAAAGGCGGAAGGTGAAAGGCGTAAGGCGAAAGGCGAAAGGCGAAAGGCGAAATGCGAAAGGCGAAAGGCAAAAGGCGAAAGGCGAAAGGCGTAAGGCGAAAGGCGAAAGGCGAAAGGCGAAAGGCGAAAGGCGAAAGGCGAAAAGCGGAAGGCAAAAGGAAAAAACGATTTTCAAAACATGAAATGAAAATGGAGAAATTTAAAATGCCTAAAGCAAAAGAAAAAACGATTTTCAAAAGATAAGATACAAAAGTTGAAATTGAAAATGCGAAATGGAAAATTCGAAATTATAAATTTGTATTTCAAAATGCTAAAGGCGAATTGCGAAAGGCGAAAGGCGGAAGGTGAAAGGCGTAAGGCGAAAGGGGAAAGGCGAAAAGCGAAAAGCGAAAGGCGAAAGGCGAAAGGCGAAAGGCGAAAGGCCAAAGCGAAAGGCGAAAAGCGGAAGGCGAAAGGCGAAAGGCGAAAGGCGAAAGGCGAAAGGCGAAAGGCGAAAGGCGAAAGGCGAAAGGCGAAAGGCGAAAGGCGAAAGGCGCAAGGCTAAAGGCGAAAGGCGAAAGGCTAAAGGCGAAAGGCGAAAGGCGAAAGGCGAAAGGCGAAAAGCGGAAGGCGAAAGGCGAAAGGCGATAGGCGAAAGGCGAAGGGCGTGAGGCAAAAGTGAAAATGCCTAAGGCAAAAGGAAAAACGATTTTCAAATGAAAATGGAGAAATTTAAAATGCCTAAAGCAAAAGAAAAAACGATATTCAAAAGATAAAATACAAAAGTTGAAATTGAAAATGCGAAATGGAAAATTCGAAATTATAAATTTGTATTTCAAAATGCTAAAGGCGAATTGCGAAAGGCGAAAGACGAAAGGCGAAGGGCGAAAGTCGAAAGGCGAAACGCGAAATGTAAAAGGCGAAGGGCGAAAGGGGAAAGGCGAAAGGCGAAAGGCGAAAGGCGGAAGGCGAAAGGGGAAAGGCGAAAGGCGAAAGGCGAAAGGCGAAAGGCGAAAGACGAAAGGCGAAAGGCGAAAGGCGAAAGGCGAAAGGCGAAAGGCGAAAGGCGAAAGGCGAAAGGCGAAAGGCGAAAGCGGAAAGGCGAAAGGCGAAAGGCGAAAGGCGGAAGGCGAAAGGGGAAAGGCGAAAGGCGAAAGGGGAAAGGCGAAAGGAGAAAGACGAAAGGCGGAAGGTGAAAGGCGTAAGGCGAAAGGCGAAAGGCGAAAGGCGAAAGGCGAAAGGCGAAAGGCGAAAGGCGAAAGGCGAAAGGCGAAAGGCGAAAGGCGTAAGGCGAAAGGCGAAAGGCGAAAGGCGAAAGGCGAAAGGCGAAAGGCGAAAGGCGAAAGGCGAAAAGCGGAAGGCAAAAGGAAAAACGATTTTCAAAACATGAAATGAAAATGGAGAAATTTAAAATGCCTAAAGCAAAAGAAAAAACGATATTCAAAAGATAAGATACAAAAGTTGAAATTGAAAATGCGAAATGGAAAATTCGAAATTATAAATTTGTATTTCAAAATGCTAAAGGCGAATTGCGAAAGGCGAAAGACGAAAGGCGAAGGGCGAAAGTCGAAAGGCGAAAGGCGAAATGCAAAAGGCGAAAGGTGAAAGGCGAAAGGCGAAAGGTGAAAGGCGAAAGGCGAAAGGCGAAAGGCGAAAGGCGAAAGGCGAAAGGCGAAAGGCGAAAGGCGAAAGGCGAAAGGCGAAAGGCGAAAGGCGAAAGGCGGAAGGCGAAAGGGGAAAGGCGAAAGGCGAAAGGCGAAAGGCGGAAGGTGAAAGGCGTAAGGCGAAAGGCGAAAGGCGAAAGGCGAAAGGCGAAAGGGGAAAGGCGAAAGGCGAAATGCGAAAGACGAAAGGCGGAAGGTGAAAGGCGTAAGGCGAAAGGCGAAAGGCGAAAGGCGAAAGGCGAAAGGCGAAAGGCGAAAAGCGGAAAGCAAAAGGAAAAACGATTTTCAAACATGAAATGAAAATGGAGAAATTTAAAATGCCTAAACAAAAGAAAAAACGATATTCAAAAGATAAAATACAAAAGTTGAAATTGAAAATGCGAAATGGAAAATTCGAAATTATAAATTTGTATTTCAAAATGCTAAAGGCGAATTGCGAAAGGCGAAAGACGAAAGGCGAAGGGCGAAAGTCGAAAGGCGAAAGGCGAAATGCAAAAGGCGAAAGGCGAAAGTCGAAAGGCGAAAGGTGAAAGGCGAAAGGCGAAAGACGAAAGGCGAAAGGCGAAAGGCGAAAGGCGAAAGGCGAAAGGCGAAAGGCGAAAGGCGAAAGGCGAAAGGCGAAAGGCGAAAGGCGAAAGGCGAAAGGCGAAAGACGGAAGGCGAAAGGGGAAAGGCGAAAGGCGAAAGGAGAAAGGCGAAAGGCGAAAGGCGAAAGGCGGAAGGTGACAGGCGAAAGGCGAAAGGCGAAAGGCGAAAGGCGAAAGGCGAAATGCGAAAGGCGAAAGGCGAAAGGCGAAAGGCGAAAGGCGTAAGGCGAAAGGCGAAAGGCGAAAGGCGAAAGGCGAAAGGCGAAAGGCGAAAGGCGAAAGGAGAAAGGCGAAAGGCGAAAGGCGAAAGGCGGAAGGTGAAAGGCGAAAGGCGAAAGGCGAAAGGCGAAAGGCGAAAGGCGAAAGGCGAAAGGCGAAAGGCGTAAGGCGAAAGGTGAAAGGCGAAAGGCGAAAGGCGAAAGGCGAAAGGCGAAAGGCGAAAGGCGAAAGGCGAAAGGCGAAAGGCGAAAGGCGAAAGGCGAAAGGCGAAAGGCGAAAGGCGAAAGGTGAAAGGCGAAAGGCGAAAGGCGAAAGGCGAAAGGCGAAAGGCGAAAGGCGAAATGCTAAAGGCGAATTGCAAAAGGCGAAAGACGAAAGCGAAGGGCGAAAGTCGAAAGGCGAAAGGCGAAAGGCGAAAGGCGAAAGGCGAAAGGCGAAAGGCGAAAGACGGAAGGCGAAAGGGGAAAGGCGAAAGGCGAAAGGGGAAAGGCGAAAGGCGAAAGGCGGAAGGTGACAGGCGTAAGGCGAAAGGCGAAAGGCGAAAGGCGAAAGGCGAAAGGCGAAAGGCGAAAGGCGAAAGGCGAAAGGCGAAAGGCGAAAGGCGAAAGGCGAAGGGCGAAAGGCGAAAGGCGAAAGGCGAAAGGCGAAAGGCGAAAGGCGAAAGGCGAAAGGCGGAAGGTGCAAGGCGAAAGGCGAAAGGCGAAAGGCGAAAGGCGAAAGGCGAAAGGCGAAAGGCGAAAGGCGAAAGGCGAAAGGCGAAAGGCGTAAGGCGAAAGGCGAAAGGCGAAAGGCGAAAGGCGAAAGGCGGAAGGGGAAAGGCGAAAGGCGAAAGGCGAAAGGCGAAAGGCGAAAGGCGAAAGGCGAAAGGCGAAAGGCGAAAGGCGAAAGGCGAAAGGCGAAAGGCGAAAGGCGAAAGGCGAAAGGCGAAAGGCGAAAGGCGAAAGGCGAAAGGCGAAAGGCGAAAGGCGAAAGGCGAAAGGCGAAAGGCGAAAGGCGAAAGGCGAAAGGCGAAAGGCGAAAGGCGAAAGGCGAAAGGGGAAAGGCGAAAGGCGAAAGGCGAAAGACGAAAGGCGGAAGGTGAAAGGCGTAAGGCGAAAGGCGAAAGGCGAAAGGCGAAAGGCGAAAGGCGAAAGGCGAAAGGCGAAAGGCGAAAGGCGAAAAGCGGAAAGCAAAAGGAAAAACGATTTTCAAACATGAAATGAAAATGGAGAAATTTAAAATGCCTAAACAAAAGAAAAAACGATATTCAAAAGATAAAATACAAAAGTTGAAATTGAAAATGCGAAATGGAAAATTCGAAATTATAAATTTGTATTTCAAAATGCTAAAGGCGAATTGCGAAAGGCGAAAGACGAAAGGCGAAAGGGGAAAGGCGAAAGGCGAAAGGGGAAAGGCGAAAGGCGAAAGGCGGAAGGTGACAGGCGTAAGGCGAAAGGCGAAAGGCGAAAGGCGAAAGGCGAAAGGCGAAAGGCGAAAGGCGAAAGGCGAAAGGCGAAAGGCGAAAGGCGAAAGGCGAAGGGCGAAAGGCGAAAGGCGAAAGGCGAAAGGCGAAAGGCGAAAGGCGAAAGGGGAAAGGCGAAAGGCGAAAGGCGAAAGACGAAAGGCGGAAGGTGAAAGGCGTAAGGCGAAAGGCGAAAGGCGAAAGGCGAAAGACGGAAGGCGAAAGGGGAAAGGCGAAAGGCGAAAGGGGAAAGGCGAAAGGCGAAAGGCGGAAGGTGACAGGCGTAAGGCGAAAGGCGAAAGGCGAAAGGCGAAAGGCGAAAGGCGAAAGGCGAAAGGCGAAATGCTAAAGGCGAATTGCAAAAGGCGAAAGACGAAAGCGAAGGGCGAAAGTCGAAAGGCGAAAGGCGAAAGGCGAAAGGCGAAAGGCGAAAGGCGAAAGGCGAAAGACGGAAGGCGAAAGGGGAAAGGCGAAAGGCGAAAGGGGAAAGGCGAAAGGCGAAAGGCGGAAGGTGACAGGCGTAAGGCGAAAGGCGAAAGGCGAAAGGCGAAAGGCGAAAGGCGAAAGGCGAAAGGCGAAAGGCGAAAGGCGAAAGGCGAAAGGCGAAAGGCGAAGGGCGAAAGGCGAAAGGCGAAAGGCGAAAGGCGAAAGGCGAAAGGCGAAAGGGGAAAGGCGAAAGGCGAAAGGCGAAAGACGAAAGGCGGAAGGTGAAAGGCGTAAGGCGAAAGGCGAAAGGCGAAAGACGGAAGGCGAAAGGGGAAAGGCGAAAGGCGAAAGGGGAAAGGCGAAAGGCGAAAGGCGAAAGGCGGAAGGTGACAGGCGAAAGGCGAAAGGCGAAAGGCGAAAGGCGAAAGGCGAAATGCGAAAGGCGAAAGGCGAAAGGCGAAAGGCGAAAGGCGTAAGGCGAAAGGCGAAAGGCGAAAGGCGAAAGGCGAAAGGCGAAAGGCGAAAGGCGAAAGGAGAAAGGCGAAAGGCGAAAGGCGAAAGGCGGAAGGTGAAAGGCGAAAGGCGAAAGGCGAAAGGCGAAAGGCGAAAGGCGAAAGGCGAAAGGCGAAAGGCGAAAGGCGAAAGGCGTAAGGCGAAAGGCGAAAGGCGAAAGGCGAAAGGCGAAAGGCGAAAGGCGAAAGGCGAAAGGCGAAAGGCGAAAGGCGAAAGGCGAAAGGCGAAAGGCGAAAGGTGAAAGGCGAAAGGCGAAAGGCGAAAGGCGAAAGGCGAAAGGCGAAATGCTAAAGGCGAATTGCAAAAGGCGAAAGACGAAAGCGAAGGGCGAAAGTCGAAAGGCGAAAGGCGAAAGGCGAAAGGCGAAAGGCGAAAGGCGAAAGACGGAAGGCGAAAGGGGAAAGGCGAAAGGCGAAAGGCGAAAGGCGAAAGGCGAAAGGCGAAAGGCGAAAGACGGAAGGCGAAAGGGGAAAGGCGAAAGGCGAAAGGGGAAAGGCGAAAGGCGAAAGGCGGAAGGTGACAGGCGTAAGGCGAAAGGCGAAAGGCGAAAGGCGAAAGGCGAAAGGCGAAAGGCGAAAGGCGAAAGGCGAAAGGTGAAAGGCGAAAGGCGAAAGGCGAAAGGCGAAAGGCGAAAGGCGAAAGGCGAAATGCTAAAGGCGAATTGCAAAAGGCGAAAGACGAAAGCGAAGGGCGAAAGTCGAAAGGCGAAAGGCGAAAGGCGAAAGGCGAAAGGCGAAAGGCGAAAGGCGAAAGACGGAAGGCGAAAGGGGAAAGGCGAAAGGCGAAAGGGGAAAGGCGAAAGGCGAAAGGCGGAAGGTGACAGGCGTAAGGCGAAAGGCGAAAGGCGAAAGGCGAAAGGCGAAAGGCGAAAGGCGAAAGGCGAAAGGCGAAAGGCGAAAGGCGAAAGGCGAAAGGCGAAGGGCGAAAGGCGAAAGGCGAAAGGCGAAAGGCGAAAGGCGAAAGGCGAAAGGCGAAAGGCGGAAGGTGCAAGGCGAAAGGCGAAAGGCGAAAGGCGAAAGGCGAAAGGCGAAAGGCGAAAGGCGAAAGGCGAAAGGCGAAAGGCGAAAGGCGTAAGGCGAAAGGCGAAAGGCGAAAGGCGAAAGGCGAAAGGCGGAAGGGGAAAGGCGAAAGGCGAAAGGCGAAAGGCGAAAGGCGAAAGGCGAAAGGCGAAAGGCGAAAGGCGAAAGGCGAAAGGCGAAAGGCGAAAGGCGAAAGGCGAAAGGCGAAAGGCGAAAGGCGAAAGGCGAAAGGCGAAAGGCGAAAGGCGAAAGGCGAAAGGCGAAAGGCGAAAGGCGAAAGGCGAAAGGCGAAAGGCGAAAGGCGAAAGGCGAAAGGCGAAAGGGGAAAGGCGAAAGGCGAAAGGCGAAAGACGAAAGGCGGAAGGTGAAAGGCGTAAGGCGAAAGGCGAAAGGCGAAAGGCGAAAGGCGAAAGGCGAAAGGCGAAAGGCGAAAGGCGAAAGGCGAAAAGCGGAAAGCAAAAGGAAAAACGATTTTCAAACATGAAATGAAAATGGAGAAATTTAAAATGCCTAAACAAAAGAAAAAACGATATTCAAAAGATAAAATACAAAAGTTGAAATTGAAAATGCGAAATGGAAAATTCGAAATTATAAATTTGTATTTCAAAATGCTAAAGGCGAATTGCGAAAGGCGAAAGACGAAAGGCGAAGGGCGAAAGTCGAAAGGCGAAAGGCGAAATGCAAAAGGCGAAAGGCGAAAGTCGAAAGGCGAAAGGTGAAAGGCGAAAGGTGAAAGGCGAAAGGCGAAAGGCGAAAGACGAAAGGCGAAAGGCGAAAGGCGAAAGGCGAAAGGCGAAAGGCGAAAGGCGAAAGGCGAAAGGCGAAAGGCGAAAGGCGAAAGGCGAAAGGCGAAAGGCGAAAGACGGAAGGCGAAAGGGGAAAGGCGAAAGGCGAAAGGGGAAAGGCGAAAGGCGAAAGGCGAAAGGCGGAAGGTGACAGGCGAAAGGCGAAAGGCGAAAGGCGAAAGGCGAAAGGCGAAATGCGAAAGGCGAAAGGCGAAAGGCGAAAGGCGAAAGGCGTAAGGCGAAAGGCGAAAGGCGAAAGGCGAAAGGCGAAAGGCGAAAGGCGAAAGGCGAAAGGAGAAAGGCGAAAGGCGAAAGGCGAAAGGCGGAAGGTGAAAGGCGAAAGGCGAAAGGCGAAAGGCGAAAGGCGAAAGGCGAAAGGCGAAAGGCGAAAGGCGAAAGGCGAAAGGCGTAAGGCGAAAGGCGAAAGGCGAAAGGCGAAAGGCGAAAGGCGAAAGGCGAAAGGCGAAAGGCGAAAGGCGAAAGGCGAAAGGCGAAAGGCGAAAGGCGAAAGGTGAAAGGCGAAAGGCGAAAGGCGAAAGGCGAAAGGCGAAAGGCGAAATGCTAAAGGCGAATTGCAAAAGGCGAAAGACGAAAGCGAAGGGCGAAAGTCGAAAGGCGAAAGGCGAAAGGCGAAAGGCGAAAGGCGAAAGGCGAAAGACGGAAGGCGAAAGGGGAAAGGCGAAAGGCGAAAGGGGAAAGGCGAAAGGCGAAAGGCGGAAGGTGACAGGCGTAAGGCGAAAGGCGAAAGGCGAAAGGCGAAAGGCGAAAGGCGAAAGGCGAAAGGCGAAAGGCGAAAGGCGAAAGGCGAAAGGCGAAAGGCGAAAGGCGAAAGGCGAAAGGCGAAAGGCGAAAGGCGAAAGGCGAAAGGCGAAAGGCGAAAGGCGAAAGGCGAAAGGCGAAAGGCGAAAGGCGAAAGGGGAAAGGCGAAAGGCGAAAGGCGAAAGACGAAAGGCGGAAGGTGAAAGGCGTAAGGCGAAAGGCGAAAGGCGAAAGGCGAAAGGCGAAAGGCGAAAAGCGGAAAGCAAAAGGAAAAACGATTTTCAAACATGAAATGAAAATGGAGAAATTTAAAATGCCTAAACAAAAGAAAAAACGATATTCAAAAGATAAAATACAAAAGTTGAAATTGAAAATGCGAAATGGAAAATTCGAAATTATAAATTTGTATTTCAAAATGCTAAAGGCGAATTGCGAAAGGCGAAAGACGAAAGGCGAAGGGCGAAAGTCGAAAGGCGAAAGGCGAAATGCAAAAGGCGAAAGGCGAAAGTCGAAAGGCGAAAGGTGAAAGGCGAAAGGCGAAAGGCGAAAGACGAAAGGCGAAAGGCGAAAGGCGAAAGGCGAAAGGCGAAAGGCGAAAGGCGAAAGGCGAAAGGCGAAAGGCGAAAGGCGAAAGGCGAAAGGCGAAAGGCGAAAGGCGAAAGACGGAAGGCGAAAGGCGTAAGGCGAAAGGTGAAAGGCGAAAGGCGAAAGGCGAAAGGCGAAAGGCGAAAGGCGAAAGGCGAAAGGCGAAAGGCGAAAGGCGAAAGGCGAAAGGCGAAAGGCGAAAGCCGAAAGGCGAAAGGTGAAAGGCGAAAGGCGAAAGGCGAAAGGCGAAAGGCGAAAGGCGAAATGCTAAAGGCGAATTGCAAAAGGCGAAAGACGAAAGCGAAGGGCGAAAGTCGAAAGGCGAAAGGCGAAAGGCGAAAGGCGAAAGGCGAAAGGCGAAAGGCGAAAGGCGAAAGACGGAAGGCGAAAGGGGAAAGGCGAAAGGCGAAAGGGGAAAGGCGAAAGGCGAAAGGCGGAAGGTGACAGGCGTAAGGCGAAAGGCGAAAGGCGAAAGGCGAAAGGCGAAAGGCGAAAGGCGAAAGGCGAAAGGCGAAAGGCGAAAGGCGAAGGGCGAAAGGCGAAAGGCGAAAGGCGAAAGGCGAAAGGCGAAAGGCGAAAGGCGGAAGGTGCAAGGCGAAAGGCGAAAGGCGAAAGGCGAAAGGCGAAAGGCGAAAGGCGAAAGGCGAAAGGCGAAAGGCGAAAGGCGAAAGGCGAAAGGCGAAAGGCGTAAGGCGAAAGGCGAAAGGCGAAAGGCGAAAGGCGAAAGGCGGAAGGCGAAAGGGGAAAGGCGAAAGGCGAAAGGCGAAAGGCGAAAGGCGAAAGGCGAAAGGCGAAAGGCGAAAGGCGAAAGGCGAAAGGCGAAAGGCGAAAGGCGAAAGGCGAAAGGCGAAAGGCGAAAGGCGAAAGGCGAAAGGCGAAAGGCGAAAGGCGAAAGGCGAAAGGCGAAAGGCGAAAGGCGAAAGGCGAAAGGCGAAAGGCGAAAGGCGAAAGGCGAAAGGCGAAAGGCGAAAGGCGAAAGGCGAAAGGCGAAAGGCGAAAGGGGAAAGGCGAAAGGCGAAAGGCGAAAGACGAAAGGCGGAAGGTGAAAGGCGTAAGGCGAAAGGCGAAAGGCGAAAGGCGAAAGGCGAAAGGCGAAAGGCGAAAGGCGAAAGGCGTAAGGCGAAAGGCGAAAGGCGAAAGGCGAAAAGCGGAAGGCAAAAGGAAAAACGATTTTCAAAACATGAAATGAAAATGGAGAAATTTAAAATGCCTAAAGCAAAAGAAAAAACGATATTCAAGAGATAAGATACAAAAGTTGAAATTGAAAATGCGAAATGGAAAATTCGAAATTATAAATTTGTATTTCAAAATGCTAAAGGCGAATTGCGAAAGGCGAAAGACGAAAGGCGAAGGGCGAAAGTCGAAAGGCGAAAGGCGAAATGCAAAAGGCGAAAGGTGAAAGGCGAAAGGCGAAAGGTGAAAGGCGAAAGGCGAAAGGCGAAAGGCGAAAGGCGAAAGGCGAAAGGCGAAAGGCGAAAGGCGAAAGGCGAAAGGCGAAAGGCGAAAGGCGAAAGGCGAAAGGCGGAAGGCGAAAGGGGAAAGGCGAAAGGCGAAAGGCGAAAGGCGAAAGGCGAAAGGCGGAAGGTGAAAGGCGTAAGGCGAAAGGCGAAAGGCGAAAGGCGAAAGGCGAACGGCGGAAGGTGAAAGGCGAAAGGCGAAAAGCGGAAGACAAAAGGAAAAACCATTTTCAAACATGAAATGAAAATGGAGAAATTTAAAATGCCTAAACAAAAGAAAAAACGATATTCAAAAGATAAAATACAAAAGTTGAAATTGAAAATGCGAAATGGAAAATTCGAAATTATAAATTTGTATTTCAAAATGCTAAAGGCGAATTGCGAAAGGCGAAAGACGAAAGGCGAAGGGCGAAAGTCGAAAGGCGAAAGGCGAAATGCAAAAGGCGAAAGGCGAAAGGCGAAAGTCGAAAGGCGAAAGGTGAAAGGCGAAAGGCGAAAGGCGAAAGACGAAAGGCGAAAGGCGAAAGGCGAAAGGCGAAAGGCGAAAGGCGAAAGGCGAAAGGCGAAAGGCGAAAGGCGAAAGGCGGAAGGCGAAAGGCGAAAGGCGAAAGGCGAAAGGCGAAAGACGGAAGGCGAAAGGGGAAAGGCGAAAGGCGAAAGGGGAAAGGCGAAAGGCGAAAGGCGGAAGGTGACAGGCGTAAGGCGAAAGGCGAAAGGCGAAAGGCGAAAGGCGAAAGGCGAAAGGCGAAATGCGAAAGGCGAAAGGCGAAAGGCGAAAGGCGAAAGGCATAAGGCGAAAGGCGAAAGGCGAAAGGCGAAAGGCGAAAGGCGAAAGGCGAAAGGCGAAAGGCGAAAGGCGAAAGGCGAAAGGCGAAAGACGAAAGGCGGAAGGTGAAAGGCGTAAAGCGAAAGGCGAAAGGCGGAAGGCGAAAGGCGAAAGGCGAAAGGCGAAAGGCGAAAGGCGAAAGGCGAAAGTCGAAAGGCGAAAGGCGAAAGGCGAAAGGCGAAAGGCGAAAGGCGAAAGGCGAAAGGCGAAAGGCGAAAGGCGAAAGGCGAAAGGCGAAAGGCGAAAGGCGAAGGGCGAAAGGCGAAAGGCGAAAGGCGAAAGGCGAAAGGCGAAAGGCGAAAGGCGAAAGGCGAAAGGCGAAAGGCGAAAGGCGAAAGGCGAAAGGCGAAAGGCGAAAGGCGAAAGGCGAAAGGCGAAAGGCGAAAGGCGAAAGGCGAAAGGCGAAAGGCGAAAGGCGAAAGGCGAAAGGCGAAAGGGGAAAGGCGAAAGGCGAAAGGCGAAAGGCGAAAGGCGAAAGGCGAAAGGCGAAAGGCGAAAGGCGAAAGGCGAAAGGCGAAAGGGGAAAGGCGAAAGGCGAAAGGCGAAAGACGAAAGGCGGAAGGTGAAAGGCGTAAGGCGAAAGGCGAAAGGCGAAAGGCGAAAGGCGAAAGGCGAAAGGCGAAAGGCGAAAGGCGAAAGGCGAAAGGCGTAAGGCGAAAGGCGAAAGGCGAAAGGCGAAAGGCGAAAGGCGAAAGGCGGAAGGTGAAAGGCGAAAGGCGAAAAGCGGAAGACAAAAGGAAAAACGATTTTCAAACATGAAATGAAAATGGAGAAATTTAAAATGCCTAAAGCAAAAGAAAAAACGATATTCAAAAGATAAAATACAAAAGTTGAAATTGAAAATGCGAAATGGAAAATTCGAAATTATAAATTTGTATTTCAAAATGCTAAAGGCGAATTGCGAAAGGCGAAAGACGAAAGGCGAAGGGCGAAAGTCGAAAGGCGAAAGGCGAAATGCAAAAGGCGAAAGGCGAAAGGCGAAAGTCGAAAGGCGAAAGGCGAAAGGCGAAAGGCGAAAGGCGAAAGACGAAAGGCGGAAGGTGAAAGGCGTAAGGCGAAAGGCGAAAGGCGAAAGGCGTAAGGCGAAAGGCGAAAGGCGAAAGGCGAAAGGCGAAAGGCGAAAGGCGAAAGGCGAAAGGAGAAAGGCGAAAGGCGAAAGGCGAAAGGCGGAAGGTGAAAGGCGAAAGGCGAAAGGCGAAAGGCGAAAGGCGAAAGGCGAAAGGCGAAAGGCGAAAGGCGTAAGGCGAAAGGTGAAAGGCGAAAGGCGAAAGGCGAAAGGCGAAAGGCGAAAGGCGAAAGGCGAAAGGCGAAAGGCGAAAGGCGAAAGGCGAAAGGCGAAAGGCGAAAGCCGAAAGGCGAAAGGTGAAAGGCGAAAGGCGAAAGGCGAAAGGCGAAAGGCGAAAGGCGAAATGCTAAAGGCGAATTGCAAAAGGCGAAAGACGAAAGCGAAGGGCGAAAGTCGAAAGGCGAAAGGCGAAAGGCGAAAGGCGAAAGGCGAAAGGCGAAAGGCGAAAGACGGAAGGCGAAAGGGGAAAGGCGAAAGGCGAAAGGGGAAAGGCGAAAGGCGAAAGGCGGAAGGTGACAGGCGTAAGGCGAAAGGCGAAAGGCGAAAGGCGAAAGGCGAAAGGCGAAAGGCGAAAGGCGAAAGGCGAAGGGCGAAAGGCGAAAGGCGAAAGGCGAAAGGCGAAAGGCGAAAGGCGAAAGGCGAAAGGCGGAAGGTGCAAGGCGAAAGGCGAAAGGCGAAAGGCGAAAGGCGAAAGGCGAAAGGCGAAAGGCGAAAGGCGAAAGGCGAAAGGCGAAAGGCGTAAGGCGAAAGGCGAAAGGCGAAAGGCGAAAGGCGAAAGGCGGAAGGCGAAAGGGGAAAGGCGAAAGGCGAAAGGCGAAAGGCGAAAGGCGAAAGGCGAAAGGCGAAAGGCGAAAGGCGAAAGGCGAAAGGCGAAAGGCGAAAGGCGAAAGGCGAAAGGCGAAAGGCGAAAGGCGAAAGGCGAAAGGCGAAAGGCGAAAGGCGAAAGGCGAAAGGCGAAAGGCGAAAGGCGAAAGGCGAAAGGCGAAAGGCGAAAGGCGAAAGGCGAAAGGCGAAAGGCGAAAGGCGAAAGGCGAAAGGGGAAAGGCGAAAGGCGAAAGGCGAAAGACGAAAGGCGGAAGGTGAAAGGCGTAAGGCGAAAGGCGAAAGGCGAAAGGCGAAAGGCGAAAGGCGAAAGGCGAAAGGCGAAAGGCGTAAGGCGAAAGGCGAAAGGCGAAAGGCGAAAAGCGGAAGGCAAAAGGAAAAACGATTTTCAAAACATGAAATGAAAATGGAGAAATTTAAAATGCCTAAAGCAAAAGAAAAAACGATATTCAAGAGATAAGATACAAAAGTTGAAATTGAAAATGCGAAATGGAAAATTCGAAATTATAAATTTGTATTTCAAAATGCTAAAGGCGAATTGCGAAAGGCGAAAGACGAAAGGCGAAGGGCGAAAGTCGAAAGGCGAAAGGCGAAATGCAAAAGGCGAAAGGTGAAAGGCGAAAGGCGAAAGGTGAAAGGCGAAAGGCGAAAGGCGAAAGGCGAAAGGCGAAAGGCGAAAGGCGAAAGGCGAAAGGCGAAAGGCGAAAGGCGAAAGGCGAAAGGCGAAAGGCGAAAGGCGAAAGGCGAAAGGCGAAAGGCGGAAGGCGAAAGGGGAAAGGCGAAAGGGGAAAGGCGAAAGGCGAAAGGCGAAAGGCGGAAGGTGAAAGGCGTAAGGCGAAAGGCGAAAGGCGAAAGGCGAAAGGCGAAAGGCGGAAGGTGAAAGGCGAAAGGCGAAAAGCGGAAGACAAAAGGAAAAACGATTTTCAAACATGAAATGAAAATGGAGAAATTTAAAATGCCTAAACAAAAGAAAAAACGATATTCAAAAGATAAAATACAAAAGTTGAAATTGAAAATGCGAAATGGAAAATTCGAAATTATAAATTTGTATTTCAAAATGCTAAAGGCGAATTGCGAAAGGCGAAAGACGAAAGGCGAAGGGCGAAAGTCGAAAGGCGAAAGGCGAAATGCAAAAGGCGAAAGGCGAAAGGCGAAAGTCGAAAGGCGAAAGGTGAAAGGCGAAAGGCGAAAGGCGAAAGACGAAAGGCGAAAGGCGAAAGGCGAAAGGCGAAAGGCGAAAGGCGAAAGGCGAAAGGCGAAAGGCGAAAGGCGAAAGGCGAAAGGCGAAAGGCGGAAGGCGAAAGGCGAAAGGCGAAAGGCGAAAGGCGAAAGACGGAAGGCGAAAGGGGAAAGGCGAAAGGCGAAAGGGGAAAGGCGAAAGGCGGAAGGTGACAGGCGTAAGGCGAAAGGCGAAAGGCGAAAGGCGAAAGGCGAAAGGCGAAAGGCGAAATGCGAAAGGCGAAAGGCGAAAGGCGAAAGGCGAAAGGCATAAGGCGAAAGGCGAAAGGCGAAAGGCGAAAGGCGAAAGGCGAAAGGCGAAAGGCGAAAGGCGAAAGGCGAAAGGCGAAAGGCGAAAGACGAAAGGCGGAAGGTGAAAGGCGTAAAGCGAAAGGCGAAAGGCGGAAGGCGAAAGGCGAAAGGCGAAAGGCGAAAGGCGAAAGGCGAAAGGCGAAAGTCGAAAGGCGAAAGGCGAAAGGCGAAAGGCGAAAGGCGAAAGGCGAAAGGCGAAAGGCGAAAGGCGAAAGGCGAAAGGCGAAAGGCGAAAGGCGAAAGGCGAAGGGCGAAAGGCGAAAGGCGAAAGGCGAAAGGCGAAAGGCGAAAGGCGAAAGGCGAAAGGCGAAAGGCGAAAGGCGAAAGGCGAAAGGCGAAAGGCGAAAGGCGAAAGGCGAAAGGCGAAAGGCGAAAGGCGAAAGGCGAAAGGCGAAAGGCGAAAGGCGAAAGGCGAAAGGCGAAAGGCGAAAGGCGAAAGGGGAAAGGCGAAAGGCGAAAGGCGAAAGGCGAAAGGCGAAAGGCGAAAGGCGAAAGGCGAAAGGCGAAAGGCGAAAGGCGAAAGGGGAAAGGCGAAAGGCGAAAGGCGAAAGACGAAAGGCGGAAGGTGAAAGGCGTAAGGCGAAAGGCGAAAGGCGAAAGGCGAAAGGCGAAAGGCGAAAGGCGAAAGGCGAAAGGCGAAAGGCGAAAGGCGTAAGGCGAAAGGCGAAAGGCGAAAGGCGAAAGGCGAAAGGCGAAAGGCGGAAGGTGAAAGGCGAAAGGCGAAAAGCGGAAGACAAAAGGAAAAACGATTTTCAAACATGAAATGAAAATGGAGAAATTTAAAATGCCTAAACAAAAGAAAAAACGATATTCAAAAGATAAAATACAAAAGTTGAAATTGAAAATGCGAAATGGAAAATTCGAAATTATAAATTTGTATTTCAAAATGCTAAAGGCGAATTGCGAAAGGCGAAAGACGAAAGGCGAAGGGCGAAAGTCGAAAGGCGAAAGGCGAAATGCAAAAGGCGAAAGGCGAAAGGCGAAAGTCGAAAGGCGAAAGGTGAAAGGCGAAAGGCGAAAGGCGAAAGACGAAAGGCGAAAGGCGAAAGGCGAAAGGCGAAAGGCGAAAGGCGAAAGGCGAAAGGCGAAAGGCGAAAGGCGAAAGGCGGAAGGCGAAAGGCGAAAGGCGAAAGGCGAAAGGCGAAAGACGGAAGGCGAAAGGGGAAAGGCGAAAGGGGAAAGGCGAAAGGCGGAAGGTGACAGGCGTAAGGCGAAAGGCGAAAGGCGAAAGGCGAAAGGCGAAATGCGAAAGGCGAAAGGCGAAAGGCGAAAGGCGAAAGGCGAAAGGCGAAAGGCGAAAGGCGAAAGGCGAAAGACGAAAGGCGGAAGGTGAAAGGCGTAAAGCGAAAGGCGAAAGGCGGAAGGCGAAAGGCGAAAGGCGAAAGGCGAAAGGCGAAAGGCGAAAGGCGAAAGGCGAAAGTCGAAAGGCGAAAGGCGAAAGGCGAAAGGCGAAAGGCGAAAGGCGAAAGGCGAAAGGCGAAAGGCGAAAGGCGAAAGGCGAAAGGCGAAAGGCGAAAGGCGAAAGGCGAAAGGCGAAAGGCGAAAGGCGAAAGGCGGAAGGGGAAAGGCGAAAGGCGAAAGGCGAAAGGCGAAAGGCGAAAGGCGAAAGGCGAAAGGCGAAAGGCGAAAGGCGAAAGGCGAAAGGCGAAAGGCGAAAGGCGAAAGGCGAAAGGCGAAAGGCGAAAGGCGAAAGGCGAAAGGCGAAAGGCGAAAGCCGAAAGGCGAAAGGCGGAAGGCGAAAGGCGGAAGGCGAAAGGCGAAAGGCGAAAGGCGAAAGGAGAAAGGCGAAAGGCGAAAGGCGAAAGGCGAAAGGCGAAAGGCGAAAGGCGAAAGGCGAAAGGCGGAAGGCGGAAGGCGGAAGGCGAAAGGCGAAAGGCGAAAGGCGAAAGGAGAAAGGCGAAAGGCGAAAGGCGAAAGGCGAAAGGCGAAAGGCGAAAGGCGAAAGGCGAAAGGCGAAAGGCGAAAGGCGAAAGGCGAAAGGCGAAAGGCGAAAGGCGAAAGGCGAAAGGCGAAAGGCGAAAGGCGAAAGGCGAAAGGCGAAAGGCGAAAGGCGAAAGGCGAAAGGCGAAAGGCGAAAGGCGAAAGGCGAAAGGCGAAAGGCGAAAGGCGAAAGGCGAAAGGCGGAAGGCGAAAGGCGAAAGGCGGAAGGCGAAAGGCGGAAGGCGAAATGCGAAAAGGGAAAGGCGAAAGGCGAAAGGCGAAAGGCGAAAGGCGAAAGGCGGAAGGCGAAAGGGGAAAGGCGAAAGGCGAAAGGCGAAAGGCGAAAGGCGAAAGGCGAAAGGCGAAAGGCGAAAGGCGAAAGGCGAAAGGCGAAAGGCGAAAGGCGAAAGGCGAAAGGCGAAAGGCGAAAGGCGAAAGGCGAAAGGCGAAAGGCGAAAGGCGAAAGGCGAAAGGCGAAAGGCGAAAGGCGAAAGGCGAAAGGCGAAAGGCGAAAGGCGAAAGGCGAAAGGCGGAAGGTGAAAGGCGAAAGGCGAAAGGCGAAAGGCGAAAGGCGAAAGGCGAAAGGCGAAAGGCGAAAGGCGTAAGGCGAAAGGTGAAAGGCGAAAGGCGAAATGCGAAAGGCGAAAGGCGAAAGGCGAAACGCGGAAGTCAAAAGGAAAAACGATTTTCAAAACATGAAATGAAAATGGAGAAATTTAAAATGCCTGAAGCAAAAGAAAAAACGATATTCAAAAGATAAAATACAAAAGTTGAAATTGAAAATGCGAAATGGAAAATTCGAAATTATAAATTTGTATTTCAAAATGCTAAAGGCTAATTGCGAAAGACGAAAGACGAAAGGCGAAGGGCGAAATTCGAAAGGCGAAAGGCGAAATGCAAAAGGCGAAAGGCGAAAGGCGAAAGGCGAAAGGTGAAAGGCGAAAGGCGAAAGGTGAAAGGCGAAAGGCGAAAGGCGTAATTCGAAAGGCGAAAGGCGAAAGGCGAAAGGCGAAAGGCGAAAGGGAAAAGGCGAAAGGCGAAAGACGGAAGGTGAAAGGCGTAAGGCGAAAGGCGAAAGGCGAAAGGCGAAAGGCGAAAGGCGAAAGGCGAAAGGCGAAAGGCGAAAGGCGAAAGGCGAAAGGCGAAAGGCGAAAGGCGAAAGGCGAAAGGCGAAAGGCGAAAGGCGAAAGGCGAAAGGCGAAAGGCGAAGGGCGAAAGGCGCAAGGCTAAAGGCGAAAGGCGAAAGGCGAAAGGCGAAAGGCGAAAGGCGAAAGGCGAAAAGCGGAAGGCGAAAGGCGAAAGCCGATAGGCGAAAGGCGAAGGGCGTGAGGCAAAAGTCAAAATGCCTAAGGCAAAAGGAAAAACGATTTTCAAATGAAAATGGAGAAATTTAAAATGCCTAAAGCAAAAGAAAAAACGATATTCAAAAGATAAAATACAAAAGTTGAAATTGAAAATGCGAAATGGAAAATTCGAAATTATAAATTTGTATTTCAAAATGCTAAAGGCGAATTGCGAAAGGCGAAAGACAAAAGGCGAAGGGCGAAAGTCGAAAGGCGAAACGCGAAATGTAAAAGGCGAAGGGCGAAAGGGGAAAGGCGAAAGGCGAAAGGCGAAAGGCGGAAGGCGAAAGGGGAAAGGCGAAAGGCGAAAGGCGAAAGGCGAAAGGCGAAAGACGAAAGGCGAAAGGCGAAAGGCGAAAGGCGAAAGGCGAAAGGCGAAAGGCGAAAGGCGAAAGGCGAAAGGCGAAAGGCGAAAGGCGTAAGGCGAAAGGCGAAAGGCGAAAGGCGAAAGGCGAAAGGCGAAAGGCGGAAGGTGAAAGGCGAAAGGCGAAAAGCGGAAGACAAAAGGAAAAACGATTTTCAAACATGAAATGAAAATGGAGAAATTTAAAATGCCTAAACAAAAGAAAAAACGATATTCAAAAGATAAAATACAAAAGTTGAAATTGAAAATGCGAAATGGAAAATTCGAAATTATAAATTTGTATTTCAAAATGCTAAAGGCGAATTGCGAAAGGCGAAAGGCGAAAGGCGAAAGGCGAAAGGCGAAAGGCGAAAGGCGAAAGGGGAAAGGCGAAAGGCGAAAGGCGAAAGGCGAAAGGCGAAAGGCGAAAGGCGAAAGGCGAAAGGCGAAAGGCGAAAGGCGAAAGGGGAAAGGCGAAAGGCGAAAGGCGAAAGACGAAAGGCGGAAGGTGAAAGGCGTAAGGCGAAAGGCGAAAGGCGAAAGGCGAAAGGCGAAAGGCGAAAGGCGAAAGGCGAAAGGCGAAAGGCGAAAGGCGTAAGGCGAAAGGCGAAAGGCGAAAGGCGAAAGGCGAAAGGCGAAAGGGGAAAGGCGAAAGGGGAAAGGCGAAAGGCGGAAGGTGACAGGCGTAAGGCGAAAGGCGAAAGGCGAAAGGCGAAAGGCGAAAGGCGAAATGCGAAAGGCGAAAGGCGAAAGGCGAAAGGCGAAAGGCGAAAGGCGAAAGGCGAAAGGCGAAAGGCGAAAGACGAAAGGCGGAAGGTGAAAGGCGTAAAGCGAAAGGCGAAAGGCGGAAGGCGAAAGGCGAAAGGCGAAAGGCGAAAGGCGAAAGGCGAAAGGCGAAAGGCGAAAGGCGAAAGCCGAAAGGCGGAAGGCGAAAGGCGAAAGGCGAAAGGCGAAAGGCGAAAGACGGAAGGCGAAAGGGGAAAGGCGAAAGGCGAAAGGCGAAAGGCGAAAGGCGAAAGACGAAAGGCGAAAGGCGAAAGGCGAAAGGCGAAAGACGAAAGGCGAAAGGCGAAAGGCGAAAGGCGAAAGGCGAAAGGCGAAAGGCGAAAGGCGAAAGGCGAAAGGCGAAAGGCGAAAGGCGTAAGGCGAAAGGCGAAAGGCGAAAGGCGAAAGGCGAAAGGCGAAAGGCGGAAGGTGAAAGGCGAAAGGCGAAAAGCGGAAGACAAAAGGAAAAACGATTTTCAAACATGAAATGAAAATGGAGAAATTTAAAATGCCTAAACAAAAGAAAAAACGATATTCAAAAGATAAAATACAAAAGTTGAAATTGAAAATGCGAAATGGAAAATTCGAAATTATAAATTTGTATTTCAAAATGCTAAAGGCGAATTGCGAAAGGCGAAAGACGAAAGGCGAAGGGCGAAAGTCGAAAGGCGAAAGGCGAAATGCAAAAGGCGAAAGGCGAAAGGCGAAAGTCGAAAGGCGAAAGGTGAAAGGCGAAAGGCGAAAGGCGAAAGACGAAAGGCGAAAGGCGAAAGGCGAAAGGCGAAAGGCGAAAGGCGAAAGGCGAAAGGCGAAAGGCGAAAGGCGAAAGGCGGAAGGCGAAAGGCGAAAGGCGAAAGGCGAAAGGCGAAAGACGGAAGGCGAAAGGGGAAAGGCGAAAGGGGAAAGGCGAAAGGCGGAAGGTGACAGGCGTAAGGCGAAAGGCGAAAGGCGAAAGGCGAAAGGCGAAAGGCGAAATGCGAAAGGCGAAAGGCGAAAGGCGAAAGGCGAAAGGCGAAAGGCGAAAGGCGAAAGGCGAAAGGCGAAAGACGAAAGGCGGAAGGTGAAAGGCGTAAAGCGAAAGGCGAAAGGCGGAAGGCGAAAGGCGAAAGGCGAAAGGCGAAAGGCGAAAGGCGAAAGGCGAAAGGCGAAAGTCGAAAGGCGAAAGGCGAAAGGCGAAAGGCGAAAGGCGAAAGGCGAAAGGCGAAAGGCGAAAGGCGAAAGGCGAAAGGCGAAAGGCGAAAGGCGAAAGGCGAAAGGCGAAAGGCGAAAGGCGAAAGGCGAAAGGCGGAAGGGGAAAGGCGAAAGGCGAAAGGCGAAAGGCGAAAGGCGAAAGGCGAAAGGCGAAAGGCGAAAGGCGAAAGGCGAAAGGCGAAAGGCGAAAGGCGAAAGGCGAAAGGCGAAAGGCGAAAGGCGAAAGGCGAAAGGCGAAAGGCGAAAGGCGAAAGGCGAAAGCCGAAAGGCGAAAGGCGGAAGGCGAAAGGCGGAAGGCGAAAGGCGAAAGGCGAAAGGCGAAAGGAGAAAGGCGAAAGGCGAAAGGCGAAAGGCGAAAGGCGAAAGGCGAAAGGCGAAAGGCGAAAGGCGGAAGGCGGAAGGCGAAAGGCGAAAGGCGAAAGGCGAAAGGAGAAAGGCGAAAGGCGAAAGGCGAAAGGCGAAAGGCGAAAGGCGAAAGGCGAAAGGCGAAAGGCGAAAGGCGAAAGGCGAAAGGCGAAAGGCGAAAGGCGAAAGGCGAAAGGCGAAAGGCGAAAGGCGAAAGGCGAAAGGCGAAAGGCGAAAGGCGAAAGGCGAAAGGCGAAAGGCGAAAGGCGAAAGGCGAAAGGCGAAAGGCGAAAGGCGGAAGGCGAAAGGCGAAAGGCGGAAGGCGAAAGGCGGAAGGCGAAATGCGAAAAGGGAAAGGCGAAAGGCGAAAGGCGAAAGGCGAAAGGCGAAAGGCGGAAGGCGAAAGGGGAAAGGCGAAAGGCGAAAGGCGAAAGGCGAAAGGCGAAAGGCGAAAGGCGAAAGGCGAAAGGCGAAAGGCGAAAGGCGAAAGGCGAAAGGCGAAAGGCGAAAGGCGAAAGGCGAAAGGCGAAAGGCGAAAGGCGAAAGGCGAAAGGCGAAAGGCGAAAGGCGAAAGGCGAAAGGCGAAAGGCGAAAGGCGAAAGGCGAAAGGCGAAAGGCGAAAGGCGAAAGGCGAAAGGCGGAAGGTGAAAGGCGAAAGGCGAAAGGCGAAAGGCGAAAGGCGAAAGGCGAAAGGCGAAAGGCGAAAGGCGAAAGGCGTAAGGCGAAAGGTGAAAGGCGAAAGGCGAAATGCGAAAGGCGAAAGGCGAAAGGCGAAACGCGGAAGTCAAAAGGAAAAACGATTTTCAAAACATGAAATGAAAATGGAGAAATTTAAAATGCCTGAAGCAAAAGAAAAAACGATATTCAAAAGATAAAATACAAAAGTTGAAATTGAAAATGCGAAATGGAAAATTCGAAATTATAAATTTGTATTTCAAAATGCTAAAGGCTAATTGCGAAAGACGAAAGACGAAAGGCGAAGGGCGAAATTCGAAAGGCGAAAGGCGAAATGCAAAAGGCGAAAGGCGAAAGGCGAAAGGCGAAAGGTGAAAGGCGAAAGGCGAAAGGTGAAAGGCGAAAGGCGAAAGGCGTAATTCGAAAGGCGAAAGGCGAAAGGCGAAAGGCGAAAGGCGAAAGGGAAAAGGCGAAAGGCGAAAGACGGAAGGTGAAAGGCGTAAGGCGAAAGGCGAAAGGCGAAAGGCGAAAGGCGAAAGGCGAAAGGCGAAAGGCGAAAGGCGAAAGGCGAAAGGCGAAAGGCGAAAGGCGAAAGGCGAAAGGCGAAAGGCGAAAGGCGAAAGGCGAAAGGCGAAAGGCGAAGGGCGAAAGGCGCAAGGCTAAAGGCGAAAGGCGAAAGGCGAAAGGCGAAAGGCGAAAGGCGAAAGGCGAAAAGCGGAAGGCGAAAGGCGAAAGCCGATAGGCGAAAGGCGAAGGGCGTGAGGCAAAAGTCAAAATGCCTAAGGCAAAAGGAAAAACGATTTTCAAATGAAAATGGAGAAATTTAAAATGCCTAAAGCAAAAGAAAAAACGATATTCAAAAGATAAAATACAAAAGTTGAAATTGAAAATGCGAAATGGAAAATTCGAAATTATAAATTTGTATTTCAAAATGCTAAAGGCGAATTGCGAAAGGCGAAAGACAAAAGGCGAAGGGCGAAAGTCGAAAGGCGAAACGCGAAATGTAAAAGGCGAAGGGCGAAAGGGGAAAGGCGAAAGGCGAAAGGCGAAAGGCGGAAGGCGAAAGGGGAAAGGCGAAAGGCGAAAGGCGAAAGGCGAAAGGCGAAAGACGAAAGGCGAAAGGCGAAAGGCGAAAGGCGAAAGGCGAAAGGCGAAAGGCGAAAGGCGAAAGGCGAAAGGGGAAAGGCGAAAGGCGAAAGGCGAAAGGCGGAAGGCGAAAGGGGAAAGGCGAAAGGCGAAAGGGGAAAGGCGAAAGGCGAAAGACGAAAGGCGGAAGGTGAAAGGCGTAAGGCGAAAGGCGAAAGGCGAAAGGCGAAAGGCGAAAGGCGAAAGGCGAAAGGCGAAAGGCGAAAGGCGTAAGGCGAAAGGCGAAAGGCGAAAGGCGAAAGGCGAAAAGCGGAAGGCAAAAGGAAAAAACGATTTTCAAAACATGAAATGAAAATGGAGAAATTTAAAATGCCTAAAGCAAAAGAAAAAACGATATTCAAAAGATAAGATACAAAAGTTGAAATTGAAAATGCGAAATGGAAAATTCGAAATTATAAATTTGTATTTCAAAATGCTAAAGGCGAATTGCGAAAGGCGAAAGGCGGAAGGTGAAAGGCGTAAGGCGAAAGGCGAAAGGCGAAAGGCGAAAAGCGAAAGGCGAAAGGCGAAAGGCGAAAGGCGAAAGGCCAAAGCGAAAGGCGAAAAGCGGAAGGCGAAAGGCGAAAGGCGAAAGGCGAAAGGCGAAAGGCGAAAGGCGAAAGGCGAAAGGCGAAAGGCGAAAGGCGAAAGGCGAAAGGCGAAAGGCGAAAGGCGAAAGGCGAAAGGCGCAATGCTAAAGGCGAAAGGCGAAAGGCTAAAGGCGAAAGGCGAAAGGCGAAAGGCGAAAGGCGAAAGGCGAAAAGCGGAAGGCGAAAGGCGAAAGGCGATAGGCGAAAGGCGAAGGGCGTGAGGCAAAAGTCAAAATGCCTAAGGCAAAAGGAAAAACGATTTTCAAATGAAAATGGAGAAATTTAAAATGCCTAAAGCAAAAGAAAAAACGATATTCAAAAGATAAGATACAAAAGTTGAAATTGAAAATGCGAAATGGAAAATTCGAAATTATAAATTTGTATTTCAAAATGCTAAAGGCGAATTGCGAAAGGCGAAAGACGAAAGGCGAAGGGCGAAAGTCGAAAGGCGAAAGGCGAAATGCAAAAGGCGAAAGGTGAAAGGCGAAAGGCGAAAGGTGAAAGGCGAAAGGCGAAAGGCGAAAGGCGAAAGGCGAAAGGCGAAAGGCGAAAGGCGAAAGGCGAAAGGCGAAAGGCGAAAGGCGAAAGGCGAAAGGCGAAAGGCGAAAGGCGAAAGGCGGAAGGCGAAAGGGGAAAGGCGAAAGGCGAAAGGCGAAAGGCGAAAGGCGAAAGGCGAAAGGCGAAAGGCGAAAGGCGGAAGATGAAAGGCGTAAGGCGAAAGGCGAAAGGCGAAAGGCGAAAGGCGGAAGGTGAAAGGCGAAAGGCGAAAGGCGAAAGGCGAAAGGCGAAAGGCCAAAGCGAAAGGCGAAAAGCGGAAGGCGAAAGGCGAAAGGCGAAAGGCGAAAGGCGAAAGGCGAAAGGCGAAAGGCGAAAGGCGAAAAGCGGAAAGCAAAAGGAAAAACGATTTTCAAACATGAAATGAAAATGGAGAAATTTAAAATGCCTAAACAAAAGAAAAAACGATATTCAAAAGATAAAATACAAAAGTTGAAATTGAAAATGCGAAATGGAAAATTCGAAATTATAAATTTGTATTTCAAAATGCTAAAGGCGAATTGCGAAAGGTGAAAGACGAAAGGCGAAGGGCGAAAGTCGAAAGGCGAAAGGCGAAATGCAAAAGGCGAAAGGCGAAAGGCGAAAGTCGAAAGGCGAAAGGTGAAAGACGGAAGGCGAAAGGGGAAAGGCGAAAGGCGAAAGGCGAAAGGCGAAAGGCGAAAGGCGAAAGGCGAAAGGCGAAAGGCGAAAGACGGAAGGCGAAAGGCGAAAGGCGAAAGGCAAAAGGCGAAAGGGGAAAGGCGAAAGGCGAAAGGCGAAAGGCGGAAGGTGACAGGCGTATGGCGAAAGGCGAAAGGCGAAAGGCGAAAGGCGAAATGCGAAAGGCGAAAGGCGAAAGGCGGAAGGCGAAAGGGGAAAGGCGAAAGGCGAAAGGCGAAAGGCGAAAGGCGAAAGGCGAAAGGCGAAAGGCGAAAGGCGAAAGGCGAAAGGCGAAAGGCGAAAGGCGAAAGGCGAAAGGCGAAAGACGGAAGGCGAAAGGGGAAAGGCGAAAGGCGAAAGGGGAAAGGCGAAAGGCGAAAGGCGAAAGGCGAAAGGCGGAAGGTGACAGGCGTATGGCGAAAAGCGAAAGGCGAAAGGCGAAAGGCGAAATGCGAAAGGCGAAAGGCGAAAGGCGAAAGGCGAAAGGCGAAAGGCGAAAGGCGAAAGGCGAAAGGCGAAAGGCGAAAGGCGAAAGGCGGAAGGCGAAAGGGGAAAGGCGAATGGCGAAAGGCGAAAGGCGAAAGGCGGAAGGTGAAAGGCGTAAGGCGAAAGGCGAAAGGCGAAAGGCGAAAGGCGAAAGGCGAAAGGCGAAAGGCGAAAGGCGAAAGGCGAAAGGCGAAAGGCGAAAGGCGAAAGGCGGAAGGCGAAAGGGGAAAGGCGAAAGGCGAAAATCGAAAGGCGAAAGGCGGAAGGTGAAAGGCGTAAGGCGAAAGGCGAAAGGCGAAAGGCGAAAGGCGAAAGGCGGAAGGTGAAAGGCGAAAGGCGAAAAGCGGAAGGCAAAAGGAAAAACGATTTTCAAACATGAAATGAAAATGGAGAAATTTAAAATGCCTAAACAAAAGAAAAAACGATATTCAAAAGATAAAATACAAAAGTTGAAATTGAAAATGCGAAATGGAAAATTCGAAATTATAAATTTGTATTTCAAAATGCTAAAGGCGAATTGCGAAAGGCGAAAGACGAAAGGCGAAGGGCGAAATTCGAAAGGCGAAAGGCGAAATGCAAAAGGCGAAAGGCGAAAGTCGAAAGGCGAAAGGTGAAAGGCGAAAGGCGAAAGGCGAAAGACGAAAGGCGAAGGGCGTGAGGCAAAAGTCAAAATGCCTAAGGCAAAAGGAAAAACGATTTTCAAATGAAAATGGAGAAATTTAAAATGCCTAAAGCAAAAGAAAAAACGATATTCAAAAGATAAAATACAAAAGTTGAAATTGAAAATGCGAAATGGAAAATTCGAAATTATAAATTTGTATTTCAAAATGCTAAAGGCGAATTGCGAAAGGCGAAAGACGAAAGGCGAAGGGCGAAAGTCGAAAGGCGAAACGCGAAATGTAAAAGGCGAAGGGCGAAAGGGGAAAGGCGAAAGGCGAAAGGCGAAAGGCGGAAGGCGAAAGGGGAAAGGCGAAAGACGAAAGGCGAAAGGCGAAAGGCGAAAGACGAAAGGCGAAAGGCGAAAGGCGAAAGGCGGAAGGCGAAAGGGGAAAGGCGAAAGGCGAAAGGCGAAAGGCGAAAGGCGAAAGGCGGAAGATGAAAGGCGTAAGGCGAAAGGCGAAAGGCGAAAGGCGAAAGGCGGAAGGTGAAAGGCGAAAGGCGAAAGGCGAAAGGCGAAAGGCGAAAGGCGAAAGGCCAAAGCGAAAGGCGAAAAGCGGAAGGCGAAAGGCGAAAGGCGAAAGGCGAAAGGCGAAAGGCGAAAGGCGAAAGGCGAAAGGCGAAAGGCGAAAGGCGAAAGGCGAAAAGCGGAAAGCAAAAGGAAAAACGATTTTCAAACATGAAATGAAAATGGAGAAATTTAAAATGCCTAAACAAAAGAAAAAACGATATTCAAAAGATAAGATACAAAAGTTGAAATTGAAAATGCGAAATGGAAAATTCGAAATTATAAATTTGTATTTCAAAATGCTAAAGGCGAATTGCGAAAGGCGAAAGACGAAAGGCGAAGGGCGAAAGTCGAAAGGCGAAAGGCGAAATGCAAAAGGCGAAAGGCGAAAGTCGAAAGGCGAAAGGTGAAAGGCGAAAGGCGAAAGGCGAAAGACGAAATGCGAAGGGCGTGAGGCAAAAGTCAAAATGCCTAAGGCAAAAGGAAAAACGATTTTCAAATGAAAATGGAGAAATTTAAAATGCCTAAAGCAAAAGAAAAAACGATATTCAAAAGATAAAATACAAAAGTTGAAATTGAAAATGCGAAATGGAAAATTCGAAATTATAAATTTGTATTTCAAAATGCTAAAGGCGAATTGCGAAAGGCGAAAGACGAAAGGCGAAGGGCGAAAGTCGAAAGGCGAAACGCGAAATATAAAAGGCGAAAGGCGAAAGGGGAAAGGCGAAAGGCGAAAGGCGGAAGGCGAAAGGGGAAAGGCGAAAGACGAAAGGCGAAAGGCGAAAGGCGAAAGACGAAAGGCGAAAGGCGAAAGGCGAAAGGCGAAAGGCGAAAGGCGAAATCCGAAAGCGGAAAGGCGAAAGGCGAAAGGCGAAAGGCGAAAGGGGAAAGGCGAAAGGCGAAAGGGGAAAGGCGAAAGGCGAGAGACGAAAGGCGGAAGGTGAAAGGCGTAAGGCGAAAGGCGAAAGGCGAAAGGCGAAAGGCGAAAGGCGAAAGGCGAAAGGCGAAAGTCGAAAGGCGAAAGGCGTAAGGCGAAAGGCTGTTAAAAGATTACTAGAAAACTACACTGGTAACTCAGTCTAATTAGAATTAATTTAAACATGTGTGTAGTTGAATATGTATTGTCTAGATGTATTGAAATGTATTTTGATAGAGCAGAGTAAGCTTGAGTTTCAATCTAGAATTTGTAGAGTACGGTTGCTACCAATTAAACTTATGTAGAGTAAATGCGTTGAAATAAATTATAATTAAAGTCAATTTAAAAGGAACCGGTGTTTTTATTAACGAAACAATTAATATTGGTGCCGAAACCCGGGATATATGTGAATCGAATCGGACTTTAAATCGAAATAGTTGAAACGAATTGGTAGCAACTTAACGGGATCGCGATTGTAAAAAAGTTTACGGTCGAAAATGGATATTGCCTCACGCGCTACGTACAGAGGGCAAATTACTAAACTTGCTAAAAGCGCTATGGAGTATCTAGAATCGCCTGCTGCTCAAATACTCGATGACGAGGAAAAATTGGATGTAATGCAGGAAGAACTGAATGTGTTCCTATCTCGACTCAAGGCAGCTAGTGACAATTTAAAAAAAGCAAATAGTGACGTACGTGCTTTATTAAAGCCCGAGGATTTCGAAAAGGAAGCTGAAACAATCGCTGAGTATGACGATAAGGCTTTAACCATTATTTCTCGGCTCAATCAAAGATTAACGAAGGTGCACCAGCGTCAAAATCGGCTAAATTCTACCATCATGCCCCACAACACCGACCCAACAAATAACTGTTCAAAATCATCAGATCCCAAAATGGGAGCAGTTAAATTACCCAAATTGCAGCTTAGGAAATTTTCTGGTGATCCTCATGACTGGATTCCGTTTTGGGAACAATACAAAAGTGTAGTTCACGAAAACCAATCGCTAACCACCGTGGATAAATTTAATTATCTTCAGTCAGCAGTAGGTGGACGAGCAGCTGAAACTATTGCAGGCTTAACTCCCACCAAAGCCTGCTATGAGAGCGCTATATCATTACTTAATGAGGAATACGGCAATACAGATAAAATTGTCGATGTGATGATGCAGCGTATGTTGTCTGTACAGCAGGTCTCTTCAAGAACAGACGTAATGGGACTGCGACGTATGTACAACCATATCACCTCATGTACACGATCTCTGACAGCGTTGGGAATTTCAGCTGATAATTATTTCATAATGTTAAAGGGCGTACTCCTGCGTTGCTTGCCGTATGAATTACGAGTCGATTTTCATCGTCATTGTATTGACCTTGGCGATAATTTTAATGAAAAGGCCGATAAAGATGCAGCGCTCGTGGCAACAAATGAAGATGACGCTGCAAGTACTTCATCTGTTGTCAGTGCAACCATCTCTTCTGCTCTTGGAGATAAAAACGTAAGGGGTCTCTTAAGGTTTTTGAAGAGAGAAGTGGAATCTTTGGAAAAGGCACATGAAGCTAAACCCAATTCTCATCGTATTCAATCTCACACACACGCTGCTAAATCGTTGAAAACACAAACTGCTGTCGGATTATTTACCACAAACACATCGGATAATATTTGCTTGTTTTGTAAAACATCGGCACACGGCTCGAAGGAGTGTGACAGTAAACAAACTCTTACAGAACGAAAACATATATTGAAAAATGATGGAAGGTGTTTTAGGTGCTGCCGGCGGGGACATAATTCCAGAACGTGTAAGAATCACTATATTACATGTAAAAAATGTAATGGCAGACACGCCACAAGTATGTGTGACCCTGAATTTTGTAAGCTAAAGGCGGTTCAGAAATCGTCGGGGGAAAACGGTAGCAACTCCACTACAAACATACAGCCATTACAAAAAACTGTGAATTTGTACACAACAAACTCGTCAAAACGGATTAAAAATGTGTTTTTGCAGACTGCTTGTGTCTTTGCCTCTAACCCAAAGGATAACTTTAGCAGCAATTCATACATACGTATCATTATGGATGGCGGTAGTCAGTTGACGTACGTTAAATCCAGCGTAGCACGAAAGTTAAAATTGCCAGTGGTAGGTTCTTACAATTTATGTGTTTTCCCGTTTGGAAGTGAAAAAAGAGCGCCCAGCAAGATTTGCAATGTTGTGTTGGTGAAACTGCAGAGTCAGCACGACAGCGATAATAAGCCAACTGTATTGGAGGCAATCGAGATTCCCGAAATATGTGTAGACGTATTATCAGCTCCTAATGTATCCGACATACTCAATAAAAAACTTCAGCTAGCAGATGCAAGGTTGGCTGGTGTTCAACTTGAAGAGGGAATCAGTCTCTTAGTTGGTGCGGACACGTACTGGAACTTCGCTACTGGAGAACACGAGAGAATTACAGATAAACTGGTTGCCATTAATACTATTTTCGGCTGGACTCTGCAAGGGCCGTCAAATTCAACTGTTTTTCAATCAGCTGTGTCGCCTTGTCATACATCTTTAATTAGCACTTGTGCGTGTGACGAGGCTAAGAAAATCTGGGAATTGGAGATTTTGGGAATAAAGACCAGCAATAAATCTGAAGGTGAGAATATTTTTCAATTTGGTGATTTCGTAAAAAGAGTGGAAAATAGATTTATAGCTAGACTTCCCTGGAAAAACATGGAATGCGAGTTAGATAACAATCGAGATGGCGCATGTGCGAGATTGAATATGCTGGTACGAAAGTTGTCGCGACAGGCAGAAAATTTAACGGAGTATGATGTTGCGATGCAGGAGATGATAACCAACGGCCTAGCAGAAAGGGTATCAAACGATGACACAGTAGATCGTATCTACTACATGCCACATCGTCCCGTGTATCGTTTGGATAAGGCTACGTCACAAATGCGCATAGTTTTTGATGCGTCTGCCCACGCTTGCAATAAATTGTCCTTAAATGAACATCTCGAGGTTGGTGATAATTTATTACCGGACATATTAAAAATAATGTTAAACTTTCGCTGTGGAAAAATAGCATTAGTTGCCGATATAGAGAAGGCCTTCCTCCAGGTTATTTTGGATGAAGCTGATCGTAACAGCCATCGATTCTTTTGGTTCTCCAAGAAACTGAACTCTGATTCTCCGCTTCCGCCAATTCAAACCTACAGGATGACACGTGTTACCTTTGGTGTCAAGTCAAGCCCATTTTTACTGGGAGCTGCTATTAACGAACATCTGAAAAATGAAAAGAACCGTTTCCCCGAAGTGTGTACCCTACTTCAAGAAAGCTTTTACATGGACGATCTTGTAACAAGTGTAGATAGTGAGGAAATAGCACAGGATATATATCGCTATGCGAGCTTGATCATGAAGGAAATATCTATGGTACTTAGAAAGTGGAATACCAATAACGCCAATCTTCGAAATCAGTTTTCTGGAAAAGAGATGATGACAGACATCCAAAATGTCCTGGGAATTAAATGGTTTACTCTCACTGATGAGCTTGCAGTTAATTTGGAACCAGCGAAGACGCTTTTAGAGGGATATTTAGAAGGCACCAAACGAAACTTACTGAAGGTAATTGGCAAAATATATGATCCTTTAGGTGTGTTGGGTCCATTTACTGTACGGTTAAAATTGATTTTTCAAAATCTTTGGCGTATGAAAGTGGATTGGGATGAGCGTTTGCCAATCGAAATAATGAACCTTTGGAGCTCATGTTGTGAAGATCTTTTTAAGTTAAACGAAATGACAATCCCACGCTATGTTGGTGGTATTGAAGGAATTAGCAGGCAGCTCCATATTTTTGCCGACTCTAGCCTACAAGCGTTCGGAGCCGTGGCATACATCAGAGAGGTCAACATAAATGGTACAATATCGACACAATATCTTTGCTCGAAGAACAGAATCGCGCCCATAAAGGAAAAGGGAAGCAAGGAGATAACTCTTCCGAAGTTGGAACTAACTGCAGCCCTCATTGCTTCTCGTTTAGCGGACTATCTGCGCCAGAACTTTAAATTACGTATTCCTGAAGTTTGGCTCTGGAGCGATTCTAAAATAACCCTTTATTGGATTAAGGGAAACAAAAGTAAATGGAAGCCATATGTTCAGAATAGAGTTAGAGAAATTCGAAGTTTGACATCCGCTGCCTATTGGAGATATTGCCCAGGTACTGAAAATCCTGCCGATATGATTACAAGGGGTATCAATGCGAAAACATTGCTCAATTCTTCTTTATGGCTGCATGGACCAGATTGGCTCTCAGATGTTGAAGAGAACTGGCCTGGTAAGCATTTAAATATCGACGCGATGGAATCATATCCAGGTACCGCTTGTCTTCTAACTGCGAACGATACTGATGTAGAAATACAATCCAGCGAAAATGATTTAAAGCCTATAGTATCAGTCAAGGACTTCAGCTCTTGGAATAAGCTTTTGCGAACAACAGCATATGTTTTCCGCTATATCTCCTTACTTCGGGGCAATCCTAAACCATCAACGTATCTTAGTTCAACCGAAATTTATCGAGCAGAAAAATATTGGATCGAGATTGCTCAAATAGATCACTTTAAAAACGAAATTTCATCGCTTCGAAATGGAAAAGGTATTCCTTCTCATTCGAAATTAATAACTTTGAATCCCTTTCTAGACGAGGCTGGCCTTTTACGAGTTGGAGGACGTTTGCAATTACTAAATAATGTCGAAAGGGCTCACCCGATTATCCTGCCGAAATCGTCTCATCTTACTTCATTACTAGTAATGAACGTACACGAAAAAATGTTTCACGGGGGAAGCTCACTGGTCCTTTCCCGTATTCGACAGAAATTCTGGATCCCACAAGGAAGACAGCTGATTAGAACAATCATGCAAAAGTGTACAGTATGCAGAATTCTGAAGGGCAAACCTATGCAACAGCCTTTTGCTCCTCTTCCACGCGATAGATTCTTGCAATCGCGACCATTTGAAGTAACTGGCTTAGATTTTGCTGGACCGTTATACACGACGAATTCTGATGATGTGCGACGGAAGGTATACATCATGTTATTTACTTGCGCCTCTATTAGAGCCGTACACCTTGAGCTGACACCTGATTTAACAACTGAAAGCTGCTTATTAGGGTTCCGAAGATTCATGGCGCGCCGAGGAATTCCTCGAGTGGTATACTCTGACAACGCAAAAACGTTCAAAAAGACATCCCTGGAATTACGCAAACTTGACAAATTCATTGATAATGAAAGGCTCCATGGTATTGTAAGCGATCTCGGCATTAATTGGAAGTTTATTGTGGAACGAGCCCCTTGGTGGGGAGGATTTTGGGAGAGACTCGTAGGTGTCGTAAAGTCAGCTTTGAAGGCTGTTATTCGAAGATCTTCACTTAATGACGATCAATTGCGGACATTACTTGTTGAGGTGGAAAGCGTCGTCAACGAAAGACCACTAACTTTTTTGGGCGAAGACCCTCATGAACTGTCACCGCTTACTCCGGCTCACTTTTTGCAATCTGCCGCACCAACCTCGTTACCCTTTCCTTATGACAATAAAGAAGAAAGGGATTTTTCCGGCCAAGACTTACGCTTTCAGTGGAAGCAACGACTTAGAGCACTTAACCAATTTCGAAGACGTTGGCACAATGAGTATTTACAGCAACTCCGTTCTGTTCATCATGTCATCAAGGGAAACTTCTCAACCGTTGCGAAACCAGGTGATTTGGTGTTAATGCATGATCCCGCATTGCCGAAATTTTTTTGGAAAATGGCTATAATCGAAGAGGTATATCCGGGTCGTGATGGAAAAATTCGCGCCTGTCTAATTCGTCTCTCCAATGGAACAAAACTAAAGCGGCCCGTCCAACGACTTTATCCTATTGAAATGAATTGATTTTCGGTGCCCGGAGAGTGTTAAAAGATTACTAGAAAACTACACTGGTAACTCAGTCTAATTAGAATTAATTTAAACATGTGTGTAGTTGAATATGTATTGTCTAGATGTATTGAAATGTATTTTGATAGAGCAGAGTAAGCTTGAGTTTCAATCTAGAATTTGTAGAGTACGGTTGCTACCAATTAAACTTATGTAGAGTAAATGCGTTGAAATAAATTATAATTAAAGTCAATTTAAAAGGAACCGGTGTTTTTATTAACGAAACAATTAATAAAGGCGAAAGGCGAAAGGCGAAAGGCGAAAGGCGAAAAGCGGAAGGCAAAAGGAAAAACGATTTTCAAAACATGAAATGAAAATGGAGAAATTTAAAATGCCTAAAGCAAAAGAAAAAACGATATTCAAAAGATAAGATACAAAAGTTGAAATTGAAAATGCGAAATGGAAAATTCGAAATTATAAATTTGTATTTCAAAATGCTAAAGGCGAATTGCGAAAGGCGAAAGACGAAAGGCGAAGGGCGAAAGTCGAAATGCAAAAGGCGAAAGGTGAAAGGCGAAAGGCGAAAGGTGAAAGGCGAAAGGCGAAAGGCGAAAGGCGAAAGGCGAAAGGCGAAAGGCGAAAGGCGAAAGGCGAAAGGCGAAAGGCGAAAGGCGGAAGGCGAAAGGGGAAAGGCGAAAGGCGAAAGGCGAAAGGCGAAAGGCGAAAGGCGGAAGGTGAAAGGCGTAAGGCGAAAGGCGAAAGGCGAAAGGCGAAAGGCGAAAGGCGAAAGGCGAAAGGCGGAAGGTGAAAGGCGAAAGGCGAAAGGCGAAAGGCGAAAGGCGAAAGGCCACAGCGAAAGGCGAAAAGCGGAAGGCGAAAGGCGAAAGGCGAAAGGCGAAAGGCGAAAGGCGAAAGGCGAAAGGCGAAAGGCGAAAGGCGAAAGGCGAAAGGCGAAAGGCGAAAGGCGAAAGGCGAAAGGCGAAAAGCGGAAAGCAAAAGGAAAAACGATTTTCAAACTTGAAATGAAAATGGAGAAATTTAAAATGCCTAAACAAAAGAAAAAACGATATTCAAAAGATAAAATACAAAAGTTGAAATTGAAAATGCGAAATGGAAAATTCGAAATTATAAATTTGTATTTCAAAATGCTAAAGGCGAATTGCGAAAGGCGAAAGACGAAAGGCGAAGGGCGAAAGTCGAAAGGCGAAAGGCAAAAGGCGAAAGTCGAAAGGCGAAAGGTGAAAGGCGAAAGGCGGAAGGCGAAAGGGGAAAGGCGAAAGGCGAAAGGCGAAAGGCGGAAGGCGAAAGGGGAAAGGCGAAAGGCGAAAGGCGAAAGGCGAAAGGCGGAAGGCGAAAGGCGAAAGGCGGAAGGCGAAAGGCGAAAGGCGAAAGGCGAAAGGAGAAAGGCGAAAGGCGGAAGGCGAAAGGCGAAAGGCGAAAGACGGAAGGCGAAAGGGGAAAGGCGAAAGGCGAAAGGGGAAAGGCGAAAGGCGAAAGGCGGAAGGTGACAGGCGTAAGGCGAAAGGCGAAAGGCGAAAGGCGAAAGGCGAAAGGCGAAATGCGAAAGGCGAAAGGCGAAAGGCGAAAGGCGAAAGGCGAAAGGCATAAGGCGAAAGGCGAAAGGCGAAAGGCGAAAGGCGAAAGGCGAAAGGCGAAAGGCGAAAGGCGAAAGGCGAAAGGCGAAAGACGAAAGGCGGAAGGTGAAAGGCGTAAAGCGAAAGGCGAAAGGCGGAAGGCGAAAGGCGAAAGGCGAAAGGCGAAAGGCGAAAGGCGAAAGGCGAAAGGCGAAAGTCGAAAGGCGAAAGGCGAAAGGCGAAAGGCGAAAGGCGAAAGGCGAAAGGCGAAAGGCGAAAGGCGAAAGGCGAAAGGCGAAAGGCGAAAGGCGAAAGGCGAAAGGCGAAAGGCGAAAGGCGAAAGGCGAAAGGCGAAAGGCGAAAGGCGAAAGGCGAAAGGCGAAAGGCGAAAGGCGAAAGGCGAAAGGCGAAAGGCGGAAGGCGAAAGGGGAAAGGCGAAAGGCGAAAGGCGAAAGGCGAAAGGCGAAAGGCGAAAGGCGAAAGGCGAAAGGCGAAAGGCGAAAGGCGAAAGGCGAAAGGCGAAAGGCGAAAGGCGAAAGGCGAAAGGCGAAAGGCGAAAGGCGAAAGGCGGAAGGCGAAAGGCGAAAGGCGAAAGGCGAAAGGAGAAAGGCGAAAGGCGAAAGGCGAAAGGCGAAAGGCGAAAGGCGAAAGGCGAAAGGCGAAAGGCGGAAGGCGGAAGGCGAAAGGCGAAAGGCGAAAGGAGAAAGGAGAAAGGCGAAAGGCGAAAGGCGAAAGGCGAAAGGCGAAAGGCGAAAGGCGAAAGGCGAAAGGCGAAAGGCGAAAGGCGAAAGGCGAAAGGCGAAAGGCGAAAGGCGAAAGGCGAAAGGCGAAAGGCGAAAGGCGAAAGGCGAAAGGCGAAAGGCGAAAGGCGAAAGGCGAAAGGCGAAAGGCGAAAGGCGAAAGGCGGAAGGCGAAAGGGGAAAGGCGAAAGGCGAAAGGCGAAAGGCGAAAGGCGAAAGGCGAAAGGCGAAAGGCGAAAGGCGAAAGGCGAAAGGCGAAAGGCGGAAGGCGAAAGGGGAAAGGCGAAAGGCGAAAGGCGAAAGGCGAAAGGCGAAAGGCGGAAGGCGAAAGGCGAAAGGCGAAAGGCGAAAGGCGGAAGGCGAAAGGCGAAAGGCGGAAGGCGAAAGGCGAAAGGCGAAAGGAGAAAGGCGAAAGGCGGAAGGCGAAAGGCGAAAGGCGAAAGGCGAAAGGCGAAAGGCGAAAGGCGGAAGGCGAAAGGCGAAAGGCGAAAGGCGAAAGGCGAAAGGCGAAAGGCGAAAGGCGAAAGGCGAAAGGCGAAAGGCGAAAGGCGAAAGGCGAAAGGCGAAAGGCGAAAGGCGAAAGGCGAAAGGCGAAAGGCGAAAAGCGGAAGGCAAAAGGAAAAAACGATTTTCAAAACATGAAATGAAAATGGAGAAATTTAAAATGCCTAAAGCAAAAGAAAAAACGATATTCAAAAGATAAGATACAAAAGTTGAAATTGAAAATGCGAAATGGAAAATTCGAAATTATAAATTTGTATTTCAAAATGCTAAAGGCGAATTGCGAAAGGCGAAAGGCGGAAGGTGAAAGGCGTAAGGCGAAAGGCGAAAGGCGAAAGGCGAAAAGCGAAATGCGAAAGGCGAAAGGCGAAAGGCGAAAGGCCAAAGCGAAAGGCGAAAAGCGGAAGGCGAAAGGCGAAAGGCGAAAGGCGAAAGGCGAAAGGCGAAAGGCGAAAGGCGAAAGGCGAAAGGCGAAAGGCGAAAGGCGCAAGGCTAAAGGCGAAAGGCGAAAGGCTAAAGGCGAAAGGCGAAAGGCGAAAGGCGAAAGGCGAAAGGCGAAAAGCGGAAGGCGAAAGGCGAAAGGCGATAGGCGAAAGGCGAAGGGCGTGAGGCAAAAGTCAAAATGCCTAAGGCAAAAGGAAAAACGATTTTCAAATGAAAATGGAGAAATTTAAAATGCCTAAAGCAAAAGAAAAAACGATATTCAAAAGATAAGATACAAAAGTTGAAATTGAAAATGCGAAATGGAAAATTCGAAATTATAAATTTGTATTTCAAAATGCTAAAGGCGAATTGCGAAAGGCGAAAGACGAAAGGGGAAGGGCGAAAGTCGAAAGGCGAAAGTCGAAATGCAAAAGGCGAAAGGTGAAAGGCGAAAGGCGAAAGGTGAAAGGCGAAAGGCGAAAGGCGAAAGGCGAAAGGCGAAAGGCGAAAGGCGAAAGGCGAAAGGCGAAAGGCGAAAGGCGAAAGGCGAAAGGCGAAAGGCGAAAGGCGGAAGGCGAAAGGGGAAAGGCGAAAGGCGAAAGGCGAAAGGCGAAAGGCGGAAGATGAAAGGCGTAAGGCGAAAGGCGAAAGGCGAAAGGCGAAAGGCGAAAGGCGGAAGGTGAAAGGCGAAAGGCGAAAGGCGAAAGGCGAAAGGCGAAAGGCCAAAGCGAAAGGCGAAAAGCGGAAGGCGAAAGGCGAAAGGCGAAAGGCGAAAGGCGAAAGGCGAAAGGCGAAAGGCGAAAAGCGGAAAGCAAAAGGAAAAACGATTTTCAAACATGAAATGAAAATGGAGAAATTTAAAATGCCTAAACAAAAGAAAAAACGATATTCAAAAGATAAAATACAAAAGTTGAAATTGAAAATGCGAAATGGAAAATTCGGAATTATAAATTTGTATTTCAAAATGCTAAAGGCGAATTGCGAAAGGCGAAAGACGAAAGGCGAAGGGCGAAAGTCGAAAGGCGAAAGGCGAAATGCAAAAGGCGAAAGGCGAAAGGCGAAAGTCGAAAGGCGAAAGGTGAAAGACGGAAGGCGAAAGGGGAAAGGCGAAAGGCGAAAGGCGAAAGGCGAAAGGCGAAAGGCGAAAGGCGAAAGGCGAAAGGCGAAAGGCGAAAGGCGAAAGACGGAAGGCGAAAGGCGAAAGGCGAAAGGCGAAAGGCGAAAGGGGAAAGGCGAAAGGCGAAAGGCGAAAGGCGGAAGGTGACAGGCGTATGGCGAAAGGCGAAAGGCGAAAGGCGAAAGGCGAAATGCGAAAGGCGAAAGGCGAAAGGCGGAAGGCGAAAGGGGAAAGGCGAAAGGCGAAAGGCGAAAGGCGAAAGGCGAAAGGCGAAAGGCGAAAGGCGAAAGGCGAAAGGCGAAAGGCGAAAGGCGAAAGGCGAAAGACGGAAGGCGAAAGGGGAAAGGCGAAAGGCGAAAGGGGGAAAGGCGAAAGGCGAAAGGCGGAAGGTGACAGGCGTATGGCGAAAGGCGAAAGGCGAAAGGCGAAATGCGAAAGGCGGAAGGCGAAAGGCGAAAGGCGAAAGGCGAAAGGCGAAAGGCGAAAGGCGAAAGGCGAAAGGCGAAAGGCGAAAGGCGAAAGGCGAAAGGCGAAAGGCGAAAGGCGAAAGGCGGAAGGCGAAAGGGGAAAGGCGAAAGGCGAAAGGCGAAAGGCGAAAGGCGGAAGGTGAAAGGCGTAAGGCGAAAGGCGAAAGGCGAAAGGCGAAAGGCGAAAGGCGAAAGGCGAAAGGCGAAAGGCGAAAGGCGAAAGGCGAAAGGCGGAAGGCGAAAGGGGAAAGGCGAAAGGCGAAAGGCGAAAGGCGAAAAGCGGAAGGTGAAAGGCGTAAGGCGAAAGGCGAAAGGCGAAAGGCGAAAGGCGAAAGGCGGAAGGTGAAAGGCGAAAGGCGAAAAGCGGAAGGCAAAAGGAAAAACGATTTTCAAACATGAAATGAAAATGGAGAAATTTAAAATGCCTAAACAAAAGAAAAAACGATATTCAAAAGATAAAATACAAAAGTTGAAATTGAAAATGCGAAATGGGAAAATTCGAAATTATAAATTTGTATTTCAAAATGCTAAAGGCGAATTGCGAAAGGCGAAAGACGAAAGGCGAAGGGCGAAAGTCGAAAGGCGAAAGGCGAAATGCAAAAGGCGAAAGGCGAAAGTCGAAAGGCGAAAGGTGAAAGGCGAAAGGCGAAAGGCGAAAGACGAAAGGCGAAGGGCGTGAGGCAAAAGTCAAAATGCCTAAGGCAAAAGGAAAAACGATTTTCAAATGAAAATGGAGAAATTTAAAATGCCTAAAGCAAAGAAAAAAACGATATTCAAAAGATAAAATACAAAAGTTGAAATTGAAAATGCGAAATGGAAAATTCGAAATTATAAATTTGTATTTCAAAATGCTAAAGGCGAATTGCGAAATGCGAAAGACGAAAGGCGAAGGGCGAAAGTCGAAAGGCGAAACGCGAAATGTAAAAGGCGAAGGGCGAAAGGGGAAAGGCGAAAGGCGAAAGGCGAAAGGCGGAAGGCGAAAGGGGAAAGGCGAAAGACGAAAGGCGAAAGGCGAAAGGCGAAAGACGAAAGGCGAAAGGCGAAAGGCGAAAAGGCGAAAGGCGAAAGCGGAAAGGCGAATGGCGAAAGGCGAAAGGCGAAAGGGGGAAAGGCGAAAGGCGAAAGGGGGAAAGGCGAAAGGCGAAAGACGAAAGGCGGAAGGTGAAAGGCGTAAGGCGAAAGGCGAAAGGCGAAAGGCGAAAGGCG
Organism: Dioctria rufipes; assembly: GCA_963924295.1. Lineage (NCBI taxonomy): Eukaryota > Metazoa > Arthropoda > Insecta > Diptera > Asilidae > Dioctria > Dioctria rufipes. The sequence continues at coordinate 38,778 of CAWUPM010001393.1, read as the reverse complement.
AAAGGCGAAAGGCGAAAGGCGAAAGGCGAAAGGCGAAAGGCGAAAGGCGTAAGGCGAAAGGCGAAAGGCGAAAGGCGAAAGGCGAAAGGCGAAAAGCGGAAGGCAAAAGGAAAAACGATTTTCAATACATGAAATGAAAATGGAGAAATTTAAAATGCCTAAAGCAAAAGAAAAAACGATATTCAAAAGATAAGATACAAAAGTTGAAATTGAAAATGCGAAATGGAAAATTCGAAATTATAAATTTGTATTTCAAAATGCTAAAGGCGAATTGCGAAAGGCGAAAGACGAAAGGCGAAGGGCGAAAGTCGAAAGGCGAAAGGCGAAATGCAAAAGGCGAAAGGCGAAAGTCGAAAGGCGAAAGGTGAAAGGCGAAAGGCGAAAGGCGAAAGACGAAAGGCGAAAGGCGAAAGGCGAAAGGCGAAAGGCGAAAGGCGAAAGGCGAAAGGCGAAAGGCGAAAGGCGAAAGGCGAAAGGCGAAAGGCGAAAGACGGATGGCGAAAGGGGAAAGGCGAAAGGCGAAAGGGGGAAAGGCGAAAGGCGAAAGGCGAAAGGCGGAAGGTGACAGGCGAAAGGCGAAAGGCGAAAGGCGAAAGGCGAAAAGGCGAAAGGCGAAATGCGAAAGGCGAAAGGCGAAAGGCGAAATGCGAAAGGCGAAAGGCGAAAGGCGAAAGGCGTAAGGCGAAAGGCGAAAGGCGAAAGGCGAAAGGCGAAAGGCGAAAGGCGAAAGGCGAAAGGAGAAAGGCGAAAGGCGAAAGGCGAAAGGCGGAAGGTGAAAGGCGAAAGGCGAAAGGCGAAAGGCGAAAGGCGAAAGGCGAAAGGCGAAAGGCGTAAGGCGAAAGGTGAAAGGCGAAAGGCGAAAGGCGAAAGGCGAAAGGCGAAAGGCGAAAGGCGAAAGGCGAAAGGCGAAAGGCGAAAGGCGAAAGGCGAAAGGCGAAAGGTGAAAGGCGAAAGGCGAAAGGCGAATGGCGAAAGGCGAAAGGCGAAATGCTAAAGGCGAATTGCAAAAGGCGAAAGACGAAAGCGAAGGGCGAAAGTCGAAAGGCGAAAGGCGAAAGGCGAAAGGCGAAAGGCGAAAGGCGAAAGGCGGAAGGTGAAAGGCGAAAGGCGAAAGGCGAAAGGCGAAAGGCGAAAGGCCACAGCGAAAGGCGAAAAGCGGAAGGCGAAAGGCGAAAGGCGAAAGGCGAAAGGCGAAAGGCGAAAGGCGAAAGGCGAAAGGCGAAAGGCGAAAGGCGAAAGGCGAAAGGCGAAAAGCGGAAAGCAAAAGGAAAAACGATTTTCAAACATGAAATGAAAATGGAGAAATTTAAAATGCCTAAACAAAAGAAAAAACGATATTCAAAAGATAAAATACAAAAGTTGAAATTGAAAATGCGAAATGGAAAATTCGAAATTATAAATTTGTATTTCAAAATGCTAAAGGCGAATTGCGAAAGGCGAAAGACGAAAGGCGAAGGGCGAAAGTCGAAAGGCGAAAGGCGAAATGCAAAAGGCGAAAGGCGAAAGTCGAAAGGCGAAAGGTGAAAGGCGAAAGGCGAAAGGCGAAAGACGAAAGGCGAAAGGCGAAAGGCGAAAGGCGAAAGGCGAAAGGCGAAAGGCGAAAGGCGAAAGGCGAAAGGCGAAAGGCGAAAGGCGAAAGACGGATGGCGAAAGGGGAAAGGCGAAAGGCGAAAGGGGAAAGGCGAAAGGCGAAAGGCGAAAGGCGGAAGGTTACAGGCGAAAGGCGAAAGGCGAAAGGCGAAAGGCGAAAGGCGAAAGGCGAAATGCGAAAGGCGAAAGGCGAAAGGCGAAAGGCGAAAGGCGTAAGGCGAAAGGCGAAAGGCGAAAGGCGAAAGGCGAAAGGCGAAAGGCGAAAGGCGAAAGGCGAAAGGCGAAAGGAGAAAGGCGAAAGGCGAAAGGCGAAAGGCGGAAGGTGAAAGGCGAAAGGCGAAAGGCGAAAGGCGAAAGGCGAAAGGCGAAAGGCGAAAGGCGAAAGGCGAAAGGCGTAAGGCGAAAGGTGAAAGGCGAAAGGCGAAAGGCGAAAGGCGAAAGGCGAAAGGCGAAAGGCGAAAGGCGAAAGGCGAAAGGCGAAAGGCGAAAGGCGAAAGGCGAAAGGCGAAAGGCGAAAGGCGAAAGATGAAAGGCGAAAGGCGAAAGGCGAAAGGCGAATGGCGAAAGGCGAAAGGCGAAATGCTAAAGGCGAATTGCAAAAGGCGAAAGACGAAAGCGAAGGGCGAAAGTCGAAAGGCGAAAGGCGAAAGGCGAAAGGCGAAAGGCGAAAGGCGAAAGGCGAAAGGCGAAAGACGGAAGGCGAAAGGGGAAAGGCGAAAGGCGAAAGGGGAAAGGCGAAAGGCGAAAGGCGGAAGGTGACAGGCGTAAGGCGAAAGGCGAAAGGCGAAAGGCGAAAGGCGAAAGGCGAAAGGCGAAAGGCGAAAGGCGAAAGGCGAAAGGCGAAAGGCGAAAGGCGAAAGGCGAAAGGCGAAGGGCGAAAGGCGAAAGGCGAAAGGCGAAAGGCGAAAAGCGAAAGGCGAAAGGCGAAAGGCGGAAGGTGAAAGGCGAAAGGCGAAAGGCGAAAAGCGAAAGGCGAAAGGCGAAAGGCGAAAGGCGAAAGGCGAAAGGCGAAAGGCGAAAGGCGTAAGGCGAAAGGCGAAAGGCGAAAGGCGAAAGGCGAAAGGCGGAAGGCGAAAGGGGAAAGGCGAAAGGCGAAAGGCGAAAGGCGAAAGGCGAAAGGCGAAAGGCGAAAGGCGAAAGGCGAAAGGCGAAAGGCGAAAGGCGAAAGGCGAAAGGCGAAAGGCGAAAGGCGAAAGGCGAAAGGCGAAAGGCGAAAGGCGAAAGGCGAAAGGCGAAAGGCGAAAGGCGAAAGGCGAAAGGCGAAAGGCGAAAGGGGAAAGGCGAAAGGCGAAAGGCGAAAGACGAAAGGCGGAAGGTGAAAGGCGTAAGGCGAAAGGCGAAAGGCGAAAGGCGAAAGGCGAAAGGCGAAAGGCGAAAGGCGAAAGGCGAAAGGCGAAAGGCGTAAGGCGAAAGGCGAAAGGCGAAAGGCGAAAAGCGGAAGGCAAAAGGAAAAACGATTTTCAAAACATGAAATGAAAATGGAGAAATTTAAAATGCCTAAAGCAAAAGAAAAAACGATATTCAAAAGATAAGATACAAAAGTTGAAATTGAAAATGCGAAATGGAAAATTCGAAATTATAAATTTGTATTTCAAAATGCTAAAGGCGAATTGCGAAAGGCGAAAGACGAAAGGCGAAGGGCGAAAGTCGAAAGGCGAAAGGCGAAATGCAAAAGGCGAAAGGTGAAAGGCGAAAGGCGAAAGGTGAAAGGCGAAAGGCGAAAGGCGAAAGGCGAAAGGCGAAAGGCGAAAGGCGAAAGGCGAAAGGCGAAAGGCGAAAGGCGAAAGGCGGAAGGCGAAAGGGGAAAGGCGAAAGGCGAAAGGCGAAAGGCGAAAGGCGGAAGGTGAAAGGCGTAAGGCGAAAGGCGAAAGGCGAAAGGCGAAAGGCGGAAGGTGAAAGGCGAAAGGCGAAATGCGGAAGGCAAAAGGAAAAACGATTTTCAAACATGAAATGAAAATGGAGAAATTTAAAATGCCTAAACAAAAGAAAAAACGATATTCAAAAGATAAAATACAAAAGTTGAAATTGAAAATGCGAAATGGAAAATTCGAAATTATAAATTTGTATTTCAAAATGCTAAAGGCGAATTGCGAAAGGCGAAAGACGAAAGGCGAAGGGCGAAAGTCGAAAGGCGAAAGGCGAAATGCAAAAGGCGAAAGGCGAAAGGCGAAAGTCGAAAGGCGAAAGGTGAAAGGCGAAAGGCGAAAGGCGAAAGACGAAAGGCGAAAGGCGAAAGGCGAAAGGCGAAAGGCGAAAGGCGAAAGGCGAAAGGCGAAGGCGAAAGGCGAAAGGCGAAAGGCGGAAGGCGGAAGGCGAAAGGCGAAAGGCGAAAGGCGAAAGGCGAAGAGACGGAAGGCGAAAGGGGAAAGGCGAAAGGCGAAAGGGGAAAGGCGAAAGGCGAAAGGCGGAAGGTGACAGGCGTAAGGCGAAAGGCGAAAGGCGAAAGGCGAAAGGCGAAAGGCGAAATGCGAAAGGCGAAAGGCGAAAGGCGAAAGGAGAAAGGCGAAAGGCGAAAGGCGAAAGACGAAAGGCGAAAGGCGAAAGGCGAAAGGCGAAAGGCGAAAGGCGGAAGGCGGAAGGCGAAAGGCGAAAGGCGAAAGGAGAAAGGCGAAAGGCGAAAGGCGAAAGGCGAAAGGCGAAAGGCGAAAGGCGAAAGGCCGAAAGGCGAAAGGCGAAAGGCGAAAGGCGAAAGGCGAAAGGCGAAAGGCGAAAGGCGAAGGCGAAAGGCGAAAGGCGAAGGCGAAAGGCGAAAGGCGAAAGGCGAAAGGCGAAAGGCGAAAGGCGAAAGGCGAAAGGCGAAAGGCGGAAGGCGAAAGGCGAAAGGCGAAAGGAGAAAGGCGAAAGGCGAAGGCGAAAGGCGAAAGGCGAAAGGCGAAAGGCGAAAGGCGAAAGGCGAAAAGCGAAAGGCGTAAGGCGAAAGGCGAAAGGCGAAAGGCGAAAAGCGGAAGGCAAAAGGAAAAACGATTTTCAAAACATGAAATGAAAATGGAGAAATTTAAAATGCCTAAAGCAAAAGAAAAAACGATATTCAAAAGATAAGATACAAAAGTTGAAATTGAAAATGCGAAATGGAAAATTCGAAATTATAAATTTGTATTCAAAATGCTAAAGGCGAATTGCGAAAGGCGAAAGGCGAAAGACGAAAGGCGAAGGGCGAAAGTCGAAAGGCGAAAGGCGAAATGCAAAAGGCGAAAGGTGAAAGGCGAAAGGCGAAAGGCGAAAGGCGAAAGGCGAAAGGCGAAAGGCGAAAGGCGAAAGGCGAAAGGCGAAAGGCGAAAGGCGAAAGGGGAAAGGCGAAAGGCGAAAGGCGAAAGGCGAAAGACGAAAGGCGGAAGGTGAAAGGCGTAAGGCGAAAGGCGAAAGGCGAAAGGCGAAAGGCGAAAGGCGAAAGGCGAAAGGCGAAAGGCGAAAGGCGAAAGGCGAAAAGCGAAAGGCGTAAGGCGAAAGGCGAAAGGCGAAAGGCGAAAAGCGGAAGGCAAAAGGAAAAACGATTTTCAAAACATGAAATGAAAATGGAGAAATTTAAAATGCCTAAAGCAAAAGAAAAAACGATATTCAAAAGATAAGATACAAAAGTTGAAATTGAAAATGCGAAATGGAAAATTCGAAATTATAAATTTGTATTTCAAAATGCTAAAGGCGAATTGCGAAAGGCGAAAGGCGAAAGACGAAAGGCGAAGGGCGAAAGTCGAAAGGCGAAAGGCGAAATGCAAAAGGCGAAAGGTGAAAGGCGAAAGGCGAAAGGTGAAAGGCGAAAGGCGAAAGGCGAAAGGCGAAAGGCGAAAGGCGAAAGGCGAAAGGCGAAAGGCGAAAGGCGAAAGGCGAAAGGCGAAAGGCGAAAGGCGGAAGGCGAAAGGGGAAAGGCGAAAGGCGAAAGGCGAAAGGCGGAAGGTGAAAGGCGTAAGGCGAAAGGCGAAAGGCGAAAGGCGAAAGGCGAAAGGCGAAAGGCGAAAGGCGAAAGGCGTAAGGCGAAAGGCGAAAGGCGAAAGGCGAAAGGCGAAAGGAGAAAGGCGAAAGGCGAAGGGCGAAAGGCGGAAGGTGAAAGGCGAAAGGCGAAAGGCGAAAGGCGAAAGGCGAAAGGCGAAAGGCGAAAGGCGAAAGGCGAAAGGCGAAAGGCGAAAGGCGAAAGGCGAAGGAAGGCGAAAGGCGAAAGGCGAAAGGCGAAAGGCGAAAGGCGAAAGGCGAAAGGCGAAAGGCGAAAGGCGAAAGGCGTAAGGCGAAAGGTGAAAGGCGAAAGGCGAAAGGCGAAAGGCGAGAGGCGAAAGGCGAAAGGCGAAAAGCGGAAGGCAAAAGGAAAAACGATTTTCAACATGAAATGAAAATGGAGAAATTTAAAATGCCTAAACAAAAGAAAAAACGATATTCAAAAGATAAAATATGTATTTTTCCTTGAGCGGATAATTCTTTTGCTTCTCCGCGTTGTATGTGAGTAAGGTGTATCACCTGTACTCCTGATGAATGGTGCAGTAAGTGCAACACTTAAGCACCGCAGAAAGAAGATTTTTTTTGATTTCCAAATAAAACACCCTCTTTGTTGAAGATTTACCTTTTTACTCCAAAAATTCTATTTAAAAATCAGTTATTTATACATATTTGTGACAAGACAATAAAAAAGGCAAAAAAAGAAAATATTTAAAACAAAGTAAAAATTTCTCAGGCATTAAGCTGACCGAGCATTTCATTTTCATGAAAAAGACATCGAATTCTATCGCATAAATGCGACACTGAGGGCATCGCATTTCGTCTGGTTGCAACGACATGCCGTGTATGGCGTGAGAACGATTCTTTTCAGAATTTTCCTGATGACGATAAAAAATTTGTTATCGGAGTGAGCTGCTTGGGAATTATTAACATCCTCCCGCGCCTTGACCAGCTCCTGGGCAAAGTTCTTGGCTGACGAGTTCAGGATCTATTTCGAATTGTCTTGCCACCAAGGTCCGTTGGGCTGGAATTGGTGCATTTCTTGGTGAATTATGTGTACTTCTTGTGCATTTTATGTACAGCAAAACTGCTGCGATGGTGATTGTCAGCAGGAGTGTGGTGTATCCCAAGGTAAAATGGTGTACGTCATTAGTATGAATTTCTTCGGGTAGTATTTCATTTCTTTTGAGTTCCTGGATCTGCTTCTGTATGTCTTCTATTTCTTCCCGTTTGTAATGATGTTCCTTGGATCTTGGAAGCTTGAGAGTAGATGCAGAGCCTTCTGGGTATATGAAATCGGTAAGATTTTGTGTGGGATTGAACGATGATTTCAGTGTATGTGGATAGGTGTTGTGGGCTTCCAGAGTTAAATAATCATGCCTAATTTCGCAATTTGTTTCCATGCTCAGAATTCCTGCACCTTGTAGTACCTGTTGAACGGTGTTGGTGTGACAGACGACAGTGATGCTGGTGTTTCCTTTCACGGAATAAATCCATTTGTTTGGATTATAGAGCTGAATCCATTTGGGGAGGTTTTCCGCATTAATTAGATCGCAACTGCTGGATGGTTGCGCGTATGTAAGGAAGCTCATTTCACAGGAGCTGACATTGGCCCCTCTTCGATACATTGGATGGTTTTGAATGCACATGTGCTGTGACTCTCCAATGGTTTGACACAGATGAAATTCCTGGTTGTTGAGCGGATAATATTTGTCTTTGTGAAGATTGACGACCAGAAATTCAGCTGATGGTTTAATAGCTACAAAACTGCCATTGATTATTACTGGAACTGGAATGATGCGATATAGTTCAAACTCCTCAAAGGTAAACAAGGGGAGCTTTACCCGAAATATCACATATTTTTTTGTTGCTCGACCTTCGACCTTCATGAGATTATAAAGCTGAAGTAGATTATCTGTTTTTGTGGGTAATCTGATTGTTGATGGTAAGTGATCTTTTATTGTATTTAATTCTTCCTTTAGCTGTCGCGGAGACAATAGCTGGGGGTTGATTTTCCCGAGATGAGTGTCAGTCAGTACATTCAAAATTGCTGTTTGAGCTCGTTGGTATTTCATAGTCATCAATGTTATCTGCAAAGCCCAAGTGGAAAATGTTTCAGCCACTTTCCGCTGGTATATCTCTTCTGTAATATTGTTGAGTTGGGTGGTTATGAGCATTATGTGATTCTTGATGGTCTCTAAGTGGCTAGTCATGCTTTCCTGATCATGTTTTAATACGTTCACAGTGGAGTCTATCACAGATGTTTGATTTTTGATCAACTGCAGTAAATGATTTTCATTGGTTCTTATTTGGTCGATGGTTGTTGATAATTTTTCGGCATATTCTGAATCTAGGATCCCAAACAGTGCTCCTGCTATGTTGCCGATTATGTTAAGTGGGGCTCGCCTTGGTCTCTTTGATGAGGAGATTTGAAGTAGCTCATTACTGTGGGCGAGCTCTTCTTTCAATAAGACAAGTTGATCGGTGATCAGAGAACAGTAGCTTGCGTTTTTGAGCATACTACATATATGTTGCAGGTTACCTATTCCAGTGCTAATTGCGTCAGCCTCCTTCCAATATCCTACCATATTGTAGTACACTATAAAGGACCACTCACTGCTGACCAAGTTAGCAGAACCGAGATTCTCAAAATATATCCCCGCTTGTGATTTGAATGGAATAATCTGAGCTAAGGGATTTCCAAGAATAGGCATGATTAAACATGTCAGTAAGAGCATACTTGTAACTGGACTTGAAGATGCTCGAAGTTTTCTTCTTTTAGGGCGGTTGTCTGGATTGTTGGTCGTGTCGGAAGTAGTGTCATCGCTTCGAGAGGTGCCAGGTCGAGTCGCAGGATTGGAATTGCTAGATTCCTCCGTCTCTTCGATTGGTAGTGGAGCTAATTTGTGAATTGGCCGTCTCATCATACCAGAAGTCGTTCGGACATCGGCGACTCGTACCAATCCGTCTTCTCCTTGTATGGTCTTCTCAATTTTTCCGAGCTGCCATCTCAAGGGAGGCAAGTTGTCGTCCTTAATTAGAACCATCATTCCTGGTTTGGCATTTTTGCCTTCTTGCTTCCACTTGTGCCTTTGTTGAAGTTCGCTGAGGTATTCGGTTGACCAGCGTCGCCAGAACTCATGTTTAATGTGCGACACCAGTTTCCACCTTCTAACTAGACTTATATGTGGTGGGACTGCGCCTGAATCAACTACTGCAGTAGTTGGCTCACCTATTAGAAAATGACCTGGGGTTAAGGCTGCTAAGTCATTTGGATTGGTGGATAATGGTGTCAACGGTCTAGAATTGAGAATAGCCTCAATTTCAGCTGTAACGGTTGACAGTTCTTCGAAGGTGAGTGCAGCTGATGCTACCGATCTTTGGAGCAAAAACTTCGCTGATTTCACTGCGGCTTCCCATAAGCCCCCGAAGTGTGGGGCTCGGGGGGGGATGAAATGGAAGTCCGTTCCTCTTGTTTGACAAAATTCAGAAATTTTGTTTGTTGACTCTGGAGCATATATAGATTGCTGAAGCTCCAGAAGTTGATTTTTGGCGCCATGAAAGTTTGTGGCATTGTCACAGTAGAGATTTCGGCAATTTCCTCTTCTTGCGACGAAACGTTTGAGTGCTCCTATGAACCCCTCTGTGGTAAGATCACTGGCAACCTCAAGATGGATGGCCTTCGTGGCGAAACAACAAAACACAGCTATGTAGGACTTCTGTGGACGTTTCCCTCGTAACTTAAAGTGAGTTTGTATTGGCCCACAGAAATCTACGCCGGCATTGACAAATGGTCTCGCAGGCTGGACTCTGGTTGTTGGTAGGTTGCTCATGAGTTGGGTCATCAGCTTTGGTTTCACCTTGTTGCAGCGGACACAGTGTTGTACAATTGATCTTGCGATGTTCTTTCCCTTGATTGGCCAGTATCGTTGTCTGGTGATCGCCAGCAACCCCTGAGGTCCGACGTGTAGATTGCGATTATGAATGTCGACCATCAAAAGCGTTGTTAATGGATGAGAATACGGCAATAATATTGGGTGCTTAGCATCGTAAGACAGCTCAGAGTTTACCAGTCGTCCCCCAACCCGGATGATATTTCGATCATCGAAGAAGGGGCAAAGACTGTTTAATGGATTGTTGTTGCTGACATATTTGTTCCTTTCGAGTTGATGTACTTCATCTTTAAAGCCTTCTCGTTGGTTTTGGTAAATGACTGCCATAAGTGCCTTGTCTAGTTCCTCAGCTGACAACTTTACTGACGACGCTCGTTTTTGTCGACTTGCGACGCGAGTAAATCGGAGCATGTAGGCTAGAATCCTTAAGAGTTTCTGGGCGGAGTTCTTGTGGTTGATGTTGTCGATCCATGGTTGTTCGCTTGTTGATGCCAATACAACTGGTGCCTTGCTCCTTTTTATTTCTACTTCTGTCTCTTTTCTGGGCGGTTGTGATGGCCAGATGGCTTCTGATCCATGTAGAAATGGAGGGCCGTAAAACCAGAGATTGCATTTGACGAGTTTGGCTGGTGCCATTCCTCTAGAAACGATATCTGCAGGATTGTCTTTTGACCGTACATGCCTCCACTGTTCTGGACTGGATAGTCTTTGGATTGCTGCGACTCGATTGGCTACAAATGTGTGGTATGATGACGACTCTGAATTGATCCATGCCAGCGTAATTTCGGAATCTGTCCAAAAATATCCTTTTATATGAGGTATATTGATGTCTTTTCTTACTCGGTGAGTTAATTGAACTGCTAGTTTCGCTGCACACAGTTTGAGTCTGGGTAATGTTGTTGTTTTTATCGGAGCTACCTTCGATTTCGCACAAAGTAGACGTACTGTGATGACACCATCTTGATGTGTAGTTCTGACATATACGGCTGCCCCGTAGGCTGTTTCGGATGCATCGGCGAAGGTGTGTAATTGTAGTGTTTTACATATTTTACCAGATGCTATATGCCTTGGGATTTTAATTTCGTTCAGAAGCTTCAAGTCCTCTCGAAATTTTAACCAGCTGGTATGCATGTCCATGGGTAGCGAGGCATCCCAGTCCAGCTTTAGATACCAAATTTTTCTGATAAATATTCTCGCTAATATTGTGACTGGGTTCATGAATCCCAGTGGGTCGAAGATATGTGCGATGTCGGAGAGGGCTGTTCTTTTGGTAACCCTCCGTGCTTCTTTCCAGCTTGTTTTTATTCGGAAGATATCTGAACTTGGTTGCCAGGTTAGACCAAGCGTTTTTATGGAGTCTTCTACGGGCTCGTTGAAGTTTAACTCAAGTTCAATGTCTTCCTTCGGAATATGTCGTAACAGCTGTGGGTGATTTCCACACCACTTACGAAGGTTAAATCCGCCAGAAATGAGTAATTGTTTGAGTTGATGCTGTGTCTCAAGAAGCTCAGTTAAACTATCGGACCCTGTCATTACATCATCTACATAAAAGTCTCGTTTGAGGACCTTCGACCCCAGTGGATGAGTCAGAGCGCCATCATTGGCAAGATATTCCAAGCACTTGGTTGCGAGGAACGGGGCTGGTGCTAGTCCATAGGTAACGGTACATAATTTGAAGTACTGCAATGGCTGGTGTGGATCTTCTCTCCAGGTGATTAATTGATGCTGCTGATCTTCTTCAGCGACTTCAACCTGCCGATACATCTTTTCTATATCGGCGGTGAAGACAAACCTTGGGAATCTGAATCGTAACAGGATTGAGAGTAGCTCGTCCTGGATAGTTGGGCCCTTGCACAGAACCTCATTTAACGACACGTTCGACGTCGTTTTGGCTGATGCGTCGAACACAACTCGTAGCTTTGTGGTAGTACTATCCAACTTTGTGACGCAATGATGCGGCAAAAAATAATGTGGGCCTTTTATTTCTGTTAATTTCGTCCTTCTCATGTGTCCTGAAGCTTCGTATTCCCGCATAAAATCAACATATTGCTCTCTAATGCTCGGTTGACGAAGAAGTCTCTTTTCAAGGGAATAGAATCGTTTAAGGGCGATATCTCTTGATTCTCCGATGGCCTTGGGATCTTGGGAAAATGGTAGCTTGACTACAAATCTGCCTTGATAATTTCTTTTGACAGTCTGATCGAAGTGCTCTACACATCTTTGCTCAGTTCTTGTAAGACTGCAGGTTTCATCCATTGAGTCTATTTCCTCCAGTTTCCAAAAGCGACTGAGTTGCTCCTCAATTCTCTCATCTTCACTGCAGATGCCACATAGCGCAACAGAGACCTTTTCATCTTGCACTGGTCCGGACACGGTCCACCCGAACATTGTGTTCTGAAGTGTTGGCAAGTTTTCACCAAGTTTGATTTGTCCAACTGCTAGTAAATCAAAGTAAAGTTCGACTCCTATTAAAAGGTCAATTGTGCCAGGTTTATTGAAGTTTGGATCGGCCAACGGAATGTTTTGTGGGATAGGCCATGACTTGCTCTCAATTACATGATCTGGTAGATTGAACACCACCTTGTTAAACACAAACGCATCCATTTGGGTGGAGTAGTTGTTCATTCTTGAATGTAGATACAACTGCACTCTATGATGGGTCTTTCGGAGTCCCTTGCCTATTCCTTGAACGTACATTGTTTCTGGAATGTGTAGCAGGTTTAGTCGCCTTGATAACTCTGACGTGATGAAGTTGAGCTGTGATCCTGAATCAAGAATGGCTCGGCATTGTATCCTTTCTCCCTTGATGTTGCTCACTTCGATTACTACTGTGCTGAGCATAACGTAATTTTGCCTTGGCCTTTTGGTGTGAGCTGTTAGAGCCGTTGAATTTTGAGCACTAGTGTTGCTGATCGGTGTTCCCTTGTCCAAGCTTACTGATGATTGCCCTTGATTTGGCGACCTAGGACTGTTGTGCGATCTTGGAGCTGAGTCTATGTGCACTAATGAATTGTGCTTTTCGGAACACTTAGTGCAGCTCCTGAGCCCACACTCTGCTACTGGATGGTCGCTTTTCAGACAGTTGATGCATATCTTGTGTTGTCTAAGTGTTATGCGGCGATTTGATGGGGACTGGGCCAAAAATGCTGGACAGAAATATAGTGGATGACTTTTATTTCTGCATACTACACAACTTATTGGCTTGGTTGTGGATACCAATGCGGATCGCGATGGTCCTTGCAGTTTTTTGTTGCATCTCTGCTCTCTTGCTGCAGTATGGCCTTCTTTCCCAAGAGACTCTAGTACATGGAACCTCCTCTCTAGGAAGCTTAATAGCCCTTTAATGGTAGGCAGATCTTTTGGTGATTTTAAGGAGTCTTCAAACAGTGCATGAGTAGTCTTGTCGAGCTTTTTGATGATCATGTGCACCAATATGGGATCCCAGTTTGTGGTAGAGATCTTTATATTTTCTAGAGCGAGGATGCACTCGTTTGTTACATCGTGGAGATGTTTGATAGACGCTGCTGAGTACCCTTGTGTAGGTGGCTGGTCCCACAGCTTGTTGAGCAGTGCTGTGCATAATAATCTTTGGTTATTATACCGTTTATTCAAGGCGTCCCATGCAATGGTATAGTTAGCATCTGATATGGAGAGATGCTTGACTAGTGACATCGCCTCACCACTGAGATTGCTGGTGAGGTAGAACATTTTTTCAGCATTGCTTATCGAACTAGCATGGACCATTTGATCGAAAAGGTCATGGAAGTGCATCCATTTCGTATAGTCACCATCGAATATTGGCAAAGTGACTCGAGGCAACTTCATCTGTGATTGTGCTGGTTGTTTATTTGACGCTGGAGTCTCTATGGTCTCAAGTTTTTCATGTAAGTGTACAAGAGCTTCCTGACACCAATCGTATAGAGCGTCGTATAGCTCCCTAGTGTAATCTAGGGGTGGCTCCATGGTTTCTTCCCAAATCTGCTGATCAGTTTCGGATATATCATCGACTGTTTTATTGATCATCTGTATCTTCAGCTCATAGTATACCCTTGAATGCCTTTCATCGGCTTTGTTAGCGATCTCCTGTAGGGTTCGACTGAGTGATGCCATGACACGATGTTGCCTACGAACCATTCGAATTACTTCTTCTTCTTGTTTTGCTGTTGAGTGACTCTGGTTTGTTGGTACTTGAAAATGTACCTTAGACGAACCCCTTTTTTCTGGAGGAATTTCTTCAGTGCCTTTCTTTAGCGTCGAGATTAATTGTTGTGCACTGACCTGATCCTTTGATTGGCTGGTACTGGCATCGTTTGAGTGATCAGTTACAGATGATTGACATGCATTTGTATTGTCTGCTTTGGATTGGGGTTCCATTTCATCTGGATCGGTTTCCTCTATACCTTCAGTGAGGCTTTCTTTGAATTTCTTGTAAAACTGCTGAATGGTGGCATAATAATCTGTGGTGAAGTATTCGTTGTCATCATGAGTTGAATCCAGTTTTACTAATTCTTGATGGTTGACGTGGAATTCTGCCCAAAGTTCCTCAAGCAATGCTAGGCGAGTTTCAAAGTACTTTCTGGTAGTCTTCCGACAAAGTCCATCCTTCTTGTAGTTTTTATAGTTGTTCTGAATTTGATCACCAAGGAATGCTTGCAAATCTAGAAGTCCGTCCATGATTTGAAACAACTTGGTTACCTTCTCTGCAATCTTTGAACAGTGATCTCTTTATGACACGATCACGTCGGGGTCACCAATGTATTTTTCCTTGAGCGGATAACTCTTTTGCTTCTCCGCGTTGTATGTGAGTAAGGTGTATCACCTGTACTCCTGATGAATGGTGCAGTAAGTGCAACACTTAAGCACCGCAGAAAGAAGATTTTTTTGATTTCCAAATAAAACACCCTCTTTGTTGAAGATTTACCTTTTTACTCCAAAAATTCTATTTAAAAATCAGTAATTTATACATATTTGTGACAAGACAATAAAAAAGACAAAAAAAGAAAATATTTAAAACAAAGTAAAAATTTCTCAGGCATTAAGCTGACCGAGCATTTCATTTTCATGAAAAAGACATCGAATTCTATCGCATAAATGCGACACTGAGGGCATCGCATTTCGTCTGGTTGCAACGACATGCCGTGTATGGCGTGGGAACGATTCTTTTCAGAATTTTCCTGATGACGATAAAAAATTTGTTATCGGAGTGAGCTGCTTGGGAATTATTAACAAAATACAAAAGTTGAAATTGAAAATGCGAAATGGAAAATTCGAAATTATAAATTTGTATTTCAAAATGCTAAAGGCGAATTGCGCAAGGCGAAAGACGAAAGGCGAAGGGCGAAAGTCGAAAGGCGAAAGGCGAAATGCAAAAGGCGAAAGGCGAAAGGTGAAAGGCGAAAGGCGAAAGGTGAAAGGCGAAAGGCGAAAGGCGAAAGACGAAAGGCGAAAGGCGAAAGGCGAAAGGCGAAAGGCGAAAGGCGAAAGGCGAAAGGCGAAAGGCGAAAGGCGAAAGGCGAAAGGCGAAAGGCGAAAGGCGAAAGGCGAAAGGCGAAAGGCGAAAGGCGAAAGGCGAAAGACGAAAGGCGAAAGGCGAAAGGCGAAAGGCGAAAGGCGAAAGGCGAAAGGCGAAAGGCGAAAGGCGAAAGGCGAAAGGCGAAAGGCGAAAGGCGAAAAGCGGAAGGCAAAAGGAAAAACGATTTTCAAACATGAAATGAAAATGGAGAAATTTAAAATGCCTAAACAAAAGAAAAAACGATATTCAAAAGATAAAATACAAAAGTTGAAATTGAAAATGCGAAATGGAAAATTCGAAATTATAAATTTGTATTTCAAAATGCTAAAGGCGAATTGCGAAAGGCGAAAGACGAAAGGCGAAGGGCGAAAGTCGAAAGGCGAAAGGCGAAATGCAAAAGGCGAAAGGTGAAAGGCGAAAGGCGAAAGGTGAAAGGCGAAAGGCGAAAGGCGAAAGACGAAAGGCGAAAGGCGAAAGGCGAAAGGCGAAAGGCGAAAGGCGAAAGGCGAAAGGCGAAAGGCGAAAGGCGAAAGGCGAAAGGCGAAAGGCGAAAGGCGAAAGGCGAAAGGCGAAAGGCGAAAGGCGAAAGACGGAAGGCGAAAGGCGAAAGGCGGAAGGCGAAAGGGGAAAGGGGAAAGGCGAAAGGCGAAAGGCGAAAGGCGGAAGGTGACAGGCGTAAGGCGAAAGCCGAAAGGCGAAAGGCGAAAGGCGAAAGGCGAAAGGCGAAAGGCGAAAGGCGAAAGGCGAAAGGCGAAAGGCGAAAGGCGAAAGGCGAAAGGCGAAAGGCGAAAGGAGAAAGGCGAAAGGCGAAAGGCGAAAGGCGAAAGGCGGAAGGTGAAAGGCGAAAGGCGAAAGGCGAAAGGCGAAAGGCGAAAGGCGAAAGGCGAAAGGCGAAAGGCGAAAGGCGAAAGGCGAAAGGCGAAAGGCGAAAGGCGAAAGGCGAAAGGCGAAAGGCGAAAGGCGAAAGGCGAAAGGCGAAAGACGGAAGGCGAAAGGGGAAAGGCGAAAGGCGAAAGGGGAAAGGCGAAAGGCGGAAGGTGACAGGCGTAAGGCGAAAGGCGAAAGGCGAAAGGCGAAAGGCGAAAGGCGAAAGGCGAAAGGCGAAAGGCGAAAGGCGTAAGGCGAAAGGCGAAAGGCGAAAGGCGAAAAGCGGAAGGCAAAAGGAAAAACGATTTTCAAAACATGAAATGAAAATGGAGAAATTTAAAATGCCTAAAGCAAAAGAAAAAACGATATTCAAAAGATAAGATACAAAAGTTGAAATTGAAAATGCGAAATGGAAAATTCGAAATTATAAATTTGTATTTCAAAATGCTAAAGGCGAATTGCGAAAGGCGAAAGGCGAAGGGCGAATTCGAAAGGCGAAAGGCGAAATGCAAAAGGCGAAAGGTGAAAGGCGAAAGGCGAAAGGCGAAAGGCGAAAGGCGAAAGGCGAAAGGCGAAAGGCGAAAGGCGAAAGGCGAAAGGCGAAAGGCGAAAGGCGAAAGGCGAAAGGGGAAAGGCGAAAGGAGAAAGGCGAAAGGCGAAAGACGAAAGGCGGAAGGTGAAAGGCGAAAGGCGAAAGGCGATTGGCGAAAGGCGAAAGGCGAAAGGCGAAAGGAGAAAGGCGAAAGGCGAAAGGCGAAAGGCGGAAGGCGAAAGGCGAAAGGCGAAAGGCGAAAGGCGAAAGGCGAAAGGCGAAAGGCGAAAGGCGAAAGGCGAAAGGCGATTGGCGAAAGGCGATTGGCGAAAGGCGAAAGGCGAAAGGCGAAAGGCGAAAGGAGAAAGGCGAAAGGCGAAAGGCGAAAGGCGGAAGGCGAAAGGCGAAAGGCGAAAGGCGAAAGGCGAAAGGCGAAAGGCGAAAGGCGAAAGGCGAAAGGAGAAAGGCGAAAGGCGAAAGGCGAAAGGCGAAAGGCGAAAGGCGAAAGGCGATTGGCGAAAGGCGAAAGGCGAAAGGCGAAAGGCGAAAGGAGAAAGGCGAAAGGCGAAAGGCGGAAGGCGAAAAGCGAAAGGCGAAAGGCGAAAGGCGAAAGGCGATTGGCGAAAGGCGAAAGGCGAAAGGCGAAAGGAGAAAGGCGAAAGGCGAAAGGCGAAAGGCGGAAGGCGAAAGGCGAAAGGCGAAAGGCGAAAGGCGAAAGGCGAAAGGCGAAAGGCGAAAGGCGAAAGGCGAAAGGCGAAAGGCGAAAGGCGAAAGGCGAAAGGCGAAAGGCGAAAGGCGTAAGGCGAAAGGTGAAAGGCGAAAGGCGAAAGGCGAAAGGAGAAAGGCGAAAGGCGAAATGCTAAAGGCGAATTGCGAAAGGCGAAAGACGAAAGGCGAAGGGCGAAAGTCGAAAGGCGAAAGGCGGAATGCAAAAGGCGAAAGGCGAAAGGTGAAAGGCGAAAGGCGAAAGGCGAAAGACGAAAGGCGAAAGGCGGAAGGCGAAAGGCGAAAGGCGAAAGGCGAAAGGCGATTGGCGAAAGGCGAAAGGCGAAAGGCGAAAGGCGAAAGGAGAAAGGCGAAAGGCGAAAGGCGAAAGGCGGAAGGCGAAAGGCGAAAGGCGAAAGGCGAAAGGCGAAAGGCGAAAGGTGAAAGGCGAAAGGCGAAAGGCGAAAGACGAAAGGCGAAAGGCGAAAGGCGAAAGGCGAAAGGCGAAAGGCGAAAGGCGAAAGGCGATTGGCGAAAGGCGAAAGGCGAAAGGCGAAAGGCGAAAGGAGAAAGGCGAAAGGCGAAAGGCGAAAGGCGGAAGGCGAAAGGCGAAAGGCGAAAGGCGAAAGGCGAAAGGCGAAAGGCGAAAGGCGAAAGGCGATTGGCGAAAGGCGAAAGGCGAAAGGCGAAAGGCGAAAGGAGAAAGGCGAAAGGCGAAAGGCGGAAGGCGAAAGGCGAAAGGCGAAAGGCGAAAGGCGAAAGGCGATTGGCGAAAGGCGAAAGGCGAAAGGCGAAAGGAGAAAGGCGAAAGGCGAAAGGCGAAAGGCGGAAGGCGAAAGGCGAAAGGCGAAAGGCGAAAGGCGAAAGGCGAAAGGCGAAAGGCGAAAGGCGAAAGGCGAAAGGCGAAAGGCGAAAGGCGAAAGGCGAAAGGCGAAAGGCGAAAGGCGAAAGGCGAAAGGCGAAAGGCGTAAGGCGAAAGGTGAAAGGCGAAAGGCGAAAGGCGAAAGGAGAAAGGCGAAAGGCGAAAGGCGAAATGCTAAAGGCGAATTGCGAAAGGCGAAAGACGAAAGGCGAAGGGCGAAAGTCGAAAGGCGAAAGGCGGAATGCAAAACGCGAAAGGCGAAAGGTGAAAGGCGAAAGGCGAAAGGCGAAAGGTGAAAGGCGAAAGGCGAAAGGCGAAAGGCGAAAGGCGAAAGGCGAAAGGCGAAAGGCGAAAGGCGAAAGGCGAAAGGCGAAAGGCGGAAGGTGAAAGGCGAAAGGCGAAAGGCGAAAGGCGAAAGGCGAAAGGCGAAAGGCGAAAGGCGAAAGGTGAAAGGCGAAAGGCGTAAGGCGAAAGGCGAAAGGCGAAAGGCGAAAGGCGAAAGGCGAAAGGCGAAAGGCGAAAGGCGAAAGGCGAAAGGCGAAAGGCGAAAGGCGAAAGGCGAATGGCGAAAGGCGAAAGGCGAAAGGCGAAAGACGGAAGGCGAAAGGGAAAGGAAAGGCGAAAGGCGAAAGGGGAAAGGCGAAAGGCGAAAGGCGAAAGGCGAAAGGCGAAAGGCGTAAGGCGAAAGGCGAAAGGCGAAAGGCGAAAGGCGAAAGGCGAAAGGAGAAAGGCGAAAGGCGAAAGGCGAAAGGCGGAAGGTGAAAGGCGAAAGGCGAAAGGCGAAAGGCGAAAGGCGAAAGGCGAAAGGCGAAAGGCGAAAGGCGAAAGGTGAAAGGCGAAAGGCGAAAGGCGAAAGGCGAAAGGCGAAAGGCGAAAGGCGAAATGCTAAAGGCGAATTGCGAAAGGCGAATGACGAAAGCGAAGGGCGAAAGTCGAAAGGCGAAAGGCGGAATGCAAAAGGCGAAAGGCGAAAGGCGAAAGGTGAAAGGCGAAAGGTGAAAAGCGAAAGGCGAAAGGCGAAAGGCGAAAGGCGAAAGGCGAAAGGCGAAAGGCGAAAGGCGAAAGGCGAAAGGCGAAAGGCGAAAGGCGAAAGGCGAAAGGCTGAAGGCGAAAGGGGAAAGGCGAAAGGCGAAAGGCGAAAGGCGAAAGGCGAAAGGCGAAAGGCGAAAGGCGAAAGGCGAAAGGCGAAAGGCGAAAGGCGAAAGGGGAAAGGCGAAAGGCGAAAGGCGAAAGGCGAAAGGCGAAAGGCGAAAGGCGAAAGGCGAAAGGCGAAAGGCGAAAGGCGAAAGGCGAATGGCGAAAGGCGAAAAGCGGAAGGCAAAAGGAAAAACGATTTTCAAAACATGAAATGAAAATGGAGAAATTTAAAATGCCTAAAGCAAAAGAAAAAACAATATTCAAAAGATAAGATACAAAAGTTGAAATTGAAAATGCGAAATGGAAAATTCGAAATTATAAATTTGTATTTCAAAATGCTAAAGGCGAATTGCGAAAGGCGAAAGACGAAAGGCGAAGGGCGAAAGTCGAAAGGCGAAAGGCGAAATGCAAAAGGCGAAAGGTGAAAGGCGAAAGGCGAAAGGTGAAAGGCGAAAGGCGAAAGGCGAAAGGCGAAAGGCGAAAGGCGAAAGGCGAAAGGCGAAAGGCGAAAGGCGAAAGGCGAAAGGCGAAAGGCGAAAGGCGAAAGGCGGAAGGCGAAAGGGGAAAGGCGAAAGGCGAAAGGCGAAAGGCGAAAGGCGGAAGGTGAAAGGCGTAAGGCGAAATGCGAAAGGCGAAAGGCGAAAGGCGAAAGGCGAAAGGCGAAAGGCGGAAGGTGAAAGGCGAAAGGCGAAAGGCGAAAGGCGAAAGGCGAAAGGCGAAAGGCCAAAGCGAAAGGCGAAAAGCGGAAGGCGAAAGGCGAAAGGCGAAAGGCGAAAGGCGAAAGGCGAAAGGCGAAAGGCGAAAGGCGAAAAGCGGAAGGCGAAAGGCGAAAGGCGAAAGGCGAAAGGCGAAAGGCGAAAGGCGAAAGGCGAAAGGGGAAAGGCGAAAGGCGAAAGGCGAAAGGCGAAAGGCGAAAGGCGAAAGGCGAAAGGCGAAAGGCGGAAGGCGAAAGGCGAAAGGCGAAAGGCGAAAGGCGAAAGGCGAAAGGCGAAAGGCGAAAGGCGAAAGGCGAAAGGGGAAAGGCGAAAGGGGAAAGGCGAAAGGCGAAAGGCGAAAGACGAAAGGCGGAAGGTGAAAGGCGTAAGGTGAAAGGCGAAAGGCGAAAGGCGAAAGGCGAAAGGCGAAAGGCGAAAGGCGAAAGGCGAAAGGCGAAAGGCGAAAGGCGAAAGGCGAAAGGCGAAAGGCGAAAGGCGTAAGGCGAAAGGCGAAAGGCGAAAGGCGAAAGGCGAATGGCGAAAAGCGGAAGGCAAAAGGAAAAACGATTTTCAAAACATGAAATGAAAATGGAGAAATTTAAAATGCCTAAAGCAAAAGAAAAAACGATATTCAAAAGATAAGATACAAAAGTTGAAATTGAAAATGCGAAATGGAAAATTCGAAATTATAAATTTGTATTTCAAAATGCTAAAGGCGAATTGCGAAAGGCGAAAGACGAAAGGCGAAGGGCGAAAGTCGAAAGGCGAAAGGCGAAATGCAAAAGGCGAAAGGTGAAAGGCGAAAGGCGAAAGGTGAAAGGCGAAAGGCGAAAGGCGAAAGGCGAAAGGCGAAAGGCGAAAGGCGAAAGGCGAAAGGCGAAAGGCGAAAGGCGAAAGGCGAAAGGCGAAAGGCGGAAGGCGAAAGGGGAAAGGCGAAAGGCGAAAGGCGAAAGGCGAAAGGCGGAAGGTGAAAGGCGTAAGGCGAAAGGCGAAAGGCGAAAGGCGAAAGGCGAAAGGCGAAAGGCGAAAGGCGAAAGGCGAAAGGCGAAAGGCGGAAGGTGAAAGGCGAAAGGCGAAAGGCGAAAGGCGAAAGGCCAAAGCGAAAGGCGAAAAGCGGAAGGCGAAAGGCGAAAGGCGAAAGGCGAAAGGCAAAAGGCGAAAGGCGAAAGGCGAAAAGCGGAAGGCAAAAGGAAAAGCGATTTTCAAACATGAAATGAAAATGGAGAAATTTAAAATGCCTAAACAAAAGAAAAAACGATATTCAAAAGATAAAATACAAAAGTTGAAATTGAAAATGCGAAATGGAAAATTCGAAATTATAAATTTGTATTTCAAAATGCTAAAGGCGAATTGCGAAAGGCGAAAGACGAAAGGCGAAGGGCGAAAGACGAAAGGCGAAAGGCGAAATGCAAAAGGCGAAAGGCGAAAGGTGAAAGGGGAAAGGCGAAAGGTGAAAGGCGAAAGGCGAAAGGCGAAAGGCGAAAGGCGAAAGGCGAAAGGCGAAAGGCGAAAGGCGAAAGGCGAAAGGCGAAAGGCGAAAGGCGAAAGGCGAAAGGCGAAAGGCGAAAGGCGAAAGGCGAAAGGCGAAAGGCGAAAGGCGAAAGACGGAAGGCGAAAGGCGAAAGGCGGAAGGCGAAAGGGGAAAGGGGAAAGGCGAAAGGCGGAAGGTGACAGGCGTAAGGCGAAAGGCGAAAGGCGAAAGGCGAAAGGCGAAAGGCGAAAGGCGAAAGGCGAAAGGCGAAAGGCGAAAGGCGAAAGGCGTAAGGCGAAAGGCGAAAGGCGAAAGGCGAAAGGCGAAAGGCGAAAGGCGAAAGGCGAAAGGCGAAAGGAGAAAGGCGAAAGGCGAAAGGCGAAAGGCGGAAGGTGAAAGGCGAAAGGCGAAAGGCGAAAGGCGAAAGGCGAAAGGCGAAAGGCGAAAGGCGAAAGGCGAAAGGCGAAAGGCGAAAGGCGAAAGGCGAAAGGCGAAAGGCGAAAGGCGAAAGGCGAAAGGCGAAAGGCGAAAGGCGAAAGACGGAAGGCGAAAGGGGAAAGGCGAAAGGCGAAAGGGGAAAGGCGAAAGGCGAAAGGCGAAAGGCGGAAGGTGACAGGCGTAAGGCGAAAGGCGAAAGGCGAAAGGCGAAAGGCGAAAGGCGAAAGGCGAAAGGCGAAAGGCGAAAGGCGAAAGGCGAAAGGCGAAAGGCGAAAGGCGAAAGGCGAAAGGCGAAAGGCGAAAGGCGAAAGGCGAAAGGCGAAAGGCGAAAGGCGAAAGGCGAAAGGCGAAAGGCGAAAGGCGAAAGGCGTAAGGCGAAAGGCGAAAGGCGAAAGGCGAAAGCGGAAGGCAAAAGGAAAAACGATTTTCAAAACATGAAATGAAAATGGAGAAATTTAAAATGCCTAAAGCAAAAGAAAAAACGATATTCAAAAGATAAGATACAGTGAAACCTGTCTAAGACGGAACCCCAAGGGACCGGGAAATATTTCCGTCTTAAACAGATTTCCGTCTTACACAGAGTTAATGAAATTTTTTTTATTCTTAATTTTTTATGTATGTAATACATTTGGTTTATTTAACTTTACTTTTTAATTATAAAATATGTAACGAAATTGGGATAAAAATTCAGACAGCCCAATAACAAAAAATAAAATATGTACATATATGTACATTAATAAAATTAGGAACTTGTATAGGTACATTGTATGTATGTATTTATTACACATATTACTGGTAAATATATATATATGTGCTTTATATTATATGTACTGCATAGTTTGTCATTACTGTTTGTTTAGTTTTTTTCGAACAAAATCCTATCAACATTTTAGATTCGATAGTTGTGGTAGTTTCAACCATCTTCTCATCTCCCCTTTGAATGAAAAACTGCTTAAGGGTTAAAGCCGCATCCATAGCTTGTTTATTAGTGATATTCTCATCTTGAAATTCGTAGTAATCTTCTAGATCAACATTTCTTTGTTCAGCTGCGTATGCTTCACCGTTTAAAATTTGATGTAACTCTACGTCGTCCTCAGTCATTGCTTCACTATCTATATTTAAATAATCTGAAGCCGAAATATTTTCTATGTTCGTCTCTAAAAGCAAAGGTAGAAGCTCGCTAGAATTAGAATTACTTTCCGAATCAACATCTATTGGAAAACCAGATTTTCTAAAGCAATTAGCGACGCATGAAATTGAAGAAACAGCAGTTTTGGTCCAATATAAGGCATCAAGAATAGTGATAGCTTTAGTTATTTCTGTGACGTTATTGCACTCATTAATTGCAGCAACCAGTTTAGTTAACAAAAGTTTTCTATATTTTACTTTAAAATTTTGAATGATTCCTTGGTCCATTGGTTGTAAAATGCTGGTTGTGTTAGGGGGGAAAAAAACAATTTTTACATTTGAAAGATCCAAATGTGGATGAGATGTTGCATTATCTAAGAATAAAATAACATTTCTTTTTTGCTTTACCATTCTTGAATTGAAATCCTTGAGCCAACTTTCCATTATGCTGCCAGTCATCCAAGCCTTTTGATTTGCATGCCATTTAACAGGTAAGTCATTTATATTCAGTTGTTTAAAGCACCTGGGCTTCAAAGATTTGCCAATAACCAAAGGTTTCTCAAATTTCCCATCAGCAAAAGCACAAAGAAATAACGTGACTCGCTCTTTTGAATGCTTACCACCGACACATTTTTCATTTTTTAGCGCTAAAGTTTTATTTGGTAAAGCACGGAAAAAAAGCGCCGTTTCATCTCCGTTTGCTATGTCTTTAGCCTCATATCCCTCAATTTCTACTGCGATCCTTTTTTTCCAATCCTCAACTGTCTGCTGACAGACATCTGCCGCTTCGCCACAAACTTGACCAAATTTAATTCCATACTTTTTCCTAAAACTTTCAAGCCAACCGTTGGATGCTTGAAATTCTGAAATATTCAAATTTTCCGCTAACGTTTTAGCTTGCGCTTTAAGAAGTGGGCCTGAAATTGGAACATTTTTTGCCCTAGCTAAACGAAACCAATCAAACAACCGTCGATTGATTTCACTGAATATAGTTTTTCTTTCCTTGCGCTTGGAAGAAGGAACTCTCTCATAAGTTAAAAATGTACTTTTAATTGATTCTGCTGCCTTAAAAATTTCATAAATTTGTGTTTTTCCGCAATCATATTGTTGTTGCAGTGCTTTTACAGCAGTTTTCCCTTTGAGTTGAGCAATCTCATATTTTTGCTTCAAAGATAATGTCTTCTTTATTTTACCCATATTGCTGCAAAAATTTTAAAAATTATCTTAAACGTTTTTGTACAACTATTTGTTACCATTTTTTCCAACAAAAACTATTGATGAAATCTTGTTTTTAAATGCAAAACAATGATGCCTGTAATGACGTTTGATTTATCATGCAAAAAATTCGTACATATTTAAAATGATTAATTATTTACCCAGGAAAAAACTGGATGTAGAAAGATTAGAATACCAAGTAAAGAAAGAAACGTCAAAATACCAACCAAACAAAAAACCTTATGATTTAAGCCTTAATCACAATTGCCACGGCTGACGGCATACGACCAGAAAATTTCGCTTTCAAAGACTTAAAAGCACAGCACCAGTACCAACAAAATAAAACAAATGAAATTGTTTTTGTTATTTTAAGGTTGTAAAACACCGCGCTAATTTCAAAAAAAGCAAAAACATGGATGTTGAGAAAATATTATGCAAATGCCCAAAATAATTTCCAACTTACAGGACAAGTAGGCAAGTGGATAAAAAAGACTTGATTATGGATATTGCGAGGCGCTTAAATACGAAAAAGTTGTGACATTTTGCATTTAAAAATTTAGTTAATTTCTGTATTTTAAGTTGATAACTGTAGAAAAAATACCGCCGTCAAGATTAAATGCAATCGGGGAGCTGCAGAGTCTTCTTTTCCACAATCGCTGGAATTGTGTTTGAAATTTATCGATTGCTTGTTTTGACAGTGAATTGCCGTCGGCCGGTTCTGTTCGTCGCAATTGTTTTTAAGGCTTTTATTTTCCGTTTTATATAGGTTTACTACCATTAAAATATGACATAAAATTGTCCGCTTCCGTCTTAAGTTATTTTCCGTTTTACACGGGTTGCTTAGAATGGAAAAATCAACAATAAAAAAAAAAAATTGTCCGTTTCCGTCTTAAGCTATTTTCCGTTTTACACGGGTTGCTTAGAATGGAAAAATCAACAATAAAAAAAAATGTTCCGTTTAATGCAGGTTTCCGTTTTTTACAGTTTCCGTCTTAGACAGTTTTCACTGTACAAAAGTTGAAATTGAAAATGCGAAATGGAAAATTCGAAATTATAAATTTGTATTTCAAAATGCTAAAGGCGAATTGCGAAAGGCGAAAGGCGAAAGGCGAAAGGCGAAAGGCGAAAGGCGAAAGGCCAAAGCGAAAGGCGAAAAGCGGAAGGCGAAAGGCGAAAGGCGAAAGGCGAAAGGCGAAAGGCGTAAGGCGAAAGGTGAAAGGCGAAAGGCGAAAGGCGAAAGGCGAAATGCTAAAGGCGAATTGCGAAAGGCGAAAGACGAAAGGCGAAGGGCGAAAGTCGAAAGGCGAAAGGCGGAATACAAAAGGCGAAAGGCGAAAGGCGAAAGGTGAAAGGCGAAAGGCGAAAGGCGAAAGGCGAAAGGCGAAAGGCGAAAGGCGAAAGGCGAAAGGCGAAAGGCGAAAGGCGAAAGGCGAAAGGCGAAAGGCGAAAGGCGAAAGGCGAAAGGCGAAAGGCGAAAGGCGAAAGGCGAAAGGCGAAAGGCGAAAGGCGAAAGGCGAAAGGCGAAAGGCGAAAGGCGAAAGGCGCAAGGCGAAAGGCGAAAGGCGAAAGGCGAAAGGCGAAAGGCGAAAGGCGTAAGGCGAAAGGCGAAAGGCGAAAGGCGAAAGGCGTAAGGCGAAAGGCGAAAGGCGAAAGGCGAAAGGCGAAAGGCGAAAGGCGAAAGGCGAAAGGCGAAAGGCGAAAGGCGAAAGGCGAAAGACGGAAGGCGAAAGGGGAAAGGCGAAAGGCGAAAGGGGAAAGGCGAAAGGCGAAAGGCGAAAGGCGAAAGGCGGAAGGTGACAGGCGTAAGGCGAAAGGCGAAAGGCGAAAGGCGAAAGGCGAAAGGCGAAAGGCGAAAGGCGAAAGGCGAAAGGCGAAAGGCGAAAGGCGAAAGGCGAAAGGCGAAAGGCGAAAGGCGAAAGGCGAAAGGCGAAAGGAGAAAGGCGAAAGGCGAAAGGCGAAAGGCGAAAGGCGGAAGGTGAAAGGCGAAAGGCGAAAGGCGAAAGGCGAAAGGCGAAAGGCGAAAGGCGAAAGGCGAAAGGCGAAAGGCGAAAGGTGAAAGGCGAAAGGCGAAAGGCGAAAGGCGAAAGGCGAAAGGCGAAATGCTAAAGGCGAAATTCGAAAGGCGAAAGACGAAAGGCGAAAGGCGAAAAGCGAAAGGAGAAAGGCGAAAGGCGAAAGGCGAAAGGCGGAAGGTGAAAGGCGAAAGGCGAAAGGCGAAAGGCGAAAGGCGAAAGGCGAAAGGCGAAAGGCGAAAGTCGAAAGGCGAAAGGCGAAGGCGAATGGCGAAAGGCGAAAGGAGAAAGGCGAAAGGCGAATTGCGAAAGGCGAAAGCGAAAGGCGAAAGGCGAAAGGCGAAAGGCGAAAGGCGAAAGGCGAAAGGCGAAATGCGAAAGGTGAAAGGCGAAAGGCGAAAGGCGAAAGGCGAAAGGCGAAAGGCGAAAGGCGAAAGGCGAAAGGCGAAAGGAGAAAGGCGAAAGGCGAAAGGCGAAAGGCGGAAGGTGAAAGGCGAAAGGCGAAAGGCGAAAGGCGAAAGGCGAAAGGCGAAAGTCGAAAGGCGAAAGGCGAAGGCGAATGGCGAAAGGCGAAAGGAGAAAGGCGAAAGGCGAATTGCGAAAGGCGAAAGCGAAAGGCGAAAGGCGAAAGGCGAAAGGCGAAAGGCGAAAGGCGAAAGGCGAAAGGCGAAAGGCGAAAGGCGAAAGGTGAAAGGCGAAAGGCGAAAGGCGAAAGGCGAAAGGCGAAAGGCGAAAGGCGAAAGGCGAAAGGCGAAAGGCGAAAGGCGAAAGGCGAAAGGCGAAAGGCGGAAGGCGAAAGGCGAAAGGCGAAAGGCGAAAGGCGAAAGGCGAAAGGCGAGGGGCGAGAGGCAAATTCAAAATGCCTAAGGCAAAAGGAAAAACGATTTTCAAAACATGAAATAAAAATGGAGAAATTTGAAATGCCTAAAGCAAAAGAAAAAACGATATTCAAAATATAAAATACAAAAGTTGAAATTGAAAATGCGAAATGGAAAATTCGAAATTACAGATTCGTATTTCAAAAGGCTAAAGGCGAAATGCGAAAGGCGAAAGACGAAAGGCGAAGTGCGAAAGTCGAAATGCGAAAGGCGAATGGCGAAAGGCGAAAGGCGAAAGGCGAAAGGCGAAAGGCGAAAGGCGAAAGACGAAAGGCGAAAGGCGAAAGGCGAAAGGCGAAAGGCGAAAGGCGAAAGGCGAAAGGCGAAAGGCGAAAGGCGAAAGGCGAAAGGCGAAAGGCGAAAGGCGAAAGGCGAAAGGCGAAAGACGAAAGGCGAAAGGCGAAAGGCGAAAGGCGAAAGGCGAAAGGCGAAAGGCGAAAGGCGAAAGGCGAAATGCGAAAGGCGGAAGGTGAAAGGCGAAAGGCGAAAGGCGGAAGGCGAAAGGCGAAAGGCGGAAGGTGAAAGGCGAAAGGCAAAAGGCGAAAGGCGAAAGGCGAAAGGCGAAAGGCGAAAGGCGAAATGCGAAAGGCGAAAGGCGAAAGGCGAAAGGCGAAAGGCGAAAGGCGAAAGGCGAAAGGCGAAAGACGAAAGGCGAAAGGCGAAAGGCGAAAGGCGAAAGGCGAAAGGCGAAAGGCGAAAGGCGAAAGGCGAAAGGCGAAAGGCGAAAGGCGAAAGGCGAAAGGCGAAAGGCGAAAGGCGAAATGCGAAAGGCGGAAGGTAAAAGGCGAAAGGCGAAAGGCGAAAGGCGGAAGGCGAAAGGCGAAAGGCGGAAGGTGAAAGGCGAAAGGCAAAAGGCGAAAGGCGAAAGGCGAAAGGCGAAAGGCGAAAGGCGAAAGGCGAAAGGCGGAAGGCGAAAGGCGAAAGACGAAAGGCGAAAGGCGAAAGGCGAAAGGCGAAAGGCGAAAGGCGAAAGGCGAAAGGCGAAAAGCGGAAGGCAAAAGGAAAAACGATTTTCAAAACATGAAATGAAAATGGAGAAATTTAAAATGCCTAAAGCAAAAGAAAAAACGATATTCAAAAGATAAAATACAAAAGTTGAAATTGAAAATGCGAAATGGAAAATTCGAAATTATAAATTTGTATTTCAAAATGCTAAAGGCGAATTGCGAAAGGCGAAAGACGAAAGGCGAAGGGCGAAAGTCGAAAGGCGAAAGGCGAAATGCAAAAGGCGAAAGGTGAAAGGCGAAAGGCGAAAGGTGAAAGGCGAAAGGCGAAAGGCGAAAGGCGAAAGGCGAAAGGCGAAAGGCGAAAGGCGAAAGGCGAAAGGCGAAAGGCGAAAGGCAAAAGGCGGAAGGCGAAAGGGGAAAGGCGAAAGGCGAAAGGCGAAAGGCGGAAGGTGAAAGGCGTAAGGCGAAAGGCGAAAGGCGAAAGGCGAAAGGCGAAAGGCGAAAGGCGAAAGGCGAAAGGCGAAAGGCGAAAGTCGAAAGGCGAAAGGCGAAATGCAAAAGGCGAAAGGCGAAAGGCGAAAGGTGAAAGGCGAAAGGCGAAAGGCGAAAGACGAAAGGCGAAAGGCGAAAGGCGAAAGGCGAAAGGCGAAAGGCGAAAGGCGAAAGGCGAAAGGCGAAAGGCGAAAGGCGAAAGGCGTAAGGCGAAAGGCGAAAGGCGAAAGGCGAAAGGCGAAAGGCGAAAGGCGAAAGGCGAAAGGCGGAAGGTGAAAGGCGAAAGGCGAAAGGCGAAAGGCGAACGGCGAAAGGCGAAAGGCGGAAGGCGAAAGGGGAAAGGCGAAAGGCGAAAGGAGAAAGGCGAAAGGCGAAAGGCGAAAGGCGGAAGGTGAAAGGCGAAAGGCGAAAGGCGGAATGCAAAAGGCGAAAGGCGGAAGGTGAAAGGCGAAAGGCGAAAGGCGAAAGGCGAAAGACGAAAGGCGAAAGACGAAAGACGAAAGGCGAAAGGCGAAAGGCGAAAGGCGAAAGGCGAAAGGCGAAAGGCGAAAGGCGAAAGGCGAAAGGCGAAAGGCGAAAGGCGAAAGGCGAACGGCGAAAGGCGAAAGGCGGAAGGCGAAAGGGGAAAGGCCAAAGGCGAAAGGCGAAAGGAGAAAGGCGAAAGGCGAAAGGCGAAAGGCGGAAGGTGAAAGGCGAAAGGCGAAAGGCGGAATGCAAAAGGCGAAAGGCGGAAGGTGAAAGGCGAAAGGCGAAAGGCGAAAGGCGAAAGACGAAAGGCGAAAGGCGAAAGACGAAAGGCGAAAGGCGAAAGGCGAAAGGCGAAAGGCGAAAGGCGAAAGGCGAAAGGCGAAAGGCGAAAGGCGAAAGGCGAAAGGCGAAAGGTGAAAGGCGAAAGGCGAAAGGTGAAAGGCGAAAGGCGAAAGGCGAAAGGCGAAAGGCGAAAGGCGAAAGGCGAAAGGCGAAAGGCGAAAGGCGAACGGCGAAAGGCGAAAGGCGAACGGCGAAAGGCGAAAGGCGGAAGGCGAAAGGGGAAAGGCGAAAGGCGAAAGGCGAAAGGCGAAAGGCGAAAGGCGGAAGGCGAAAGGCGAAAGGCGAAAGGCGAAAGGCGAAAGGCGAAAGGCGAAAGGCGGAATGCAAAAGGCGAAAGGCGAAAGGTGAAAGGCGAAAGGCGAAAGGCGAAAGGCGAAAGACGAAAGGCGAAAGGCGAAAGGTGAAAGGTGAAAGGCGAAAGGCGAAAGGTGAAAGGCGAAAGGCGAAAGGCGAAAGGCGAAAGGCGAAAGGCGAAAGGCGAAAGGCGAAAGGCGAAAGGCGAAAGGCGAACGGCGAAAGGCGAAAGGCGGAAGGCGAAAGGGGAAAGGCGAAAGGCGAAAGGCGAAAGGCGAAAGGCGAAAGGCGGAAGGCGAAAGGCGAAAGGCGAAAGGCGAAAGGCGAAAGGCGGAAGGCGAAAGGGGAAAGGCGAAAGGCGAAAGGCGAAAGGCGAAAGGCGAAAGGCGAAAGGCGGAATGCAAAAGGCGAAAGGCGAAAGGTGAAAGGCGAAAGGCGAAAGGCGAAAGGCGAAAGACGAAAGGCGAAAGGCGAAAGGCGAAAGGCGAAAGGCGAAAGGCGAAAGGCGAAAGGCGAAAGGCGAAAGGCGAAAGGTGAAAGGCGAAAGGCGAAAGGCGAAAGGCGAAAGGCGAAAGGCGGAATGCAAAAGGCGAAAGGCGAAAGGTGAAAGGCGAAAGGCGAAAGGCGAAAGGCGAAAGACGAAAGGCGAAAGGCGAAAGGCGAAAGGCGAAAGGCGAAAGGCGAAAGGCGAAAGGCGAAAGGCGAAAGGCGAAAGGCGAAAGGTGAAAGGCGAAAGGCGAAAGGTGAAAGGCGAAAGGCGAAAGGCGAAAGGCGAAAGGCGAAAGGCGAAAGGCGAAAGGCGAAAGGCGAAAGGCGAACGGCGAAAGGCGAAAGGCGGAAGGCGAAAGGGGAAAGGCGAAAGGCGAAAGGCGAAAGGCGAAAGGCGAAAGGCGGAAGGCGAAAGGCGAAAGGCGAAAGGCGAAAGGCGAAAGGCGAAAGGCGGAATGCAAAAGGCGAAAGGCGAAAGGTGAAAGGCGAAAGGCGAAAGGCGAAAGGCGAAAGGCGAAAGACGAAAGGCGAAAGGCGAAAGGCGAAAGACGAAAGGCGAAGGGCGAAAGTCGAAAGGCGAAAGGCGAAATGCAAAAGGCGAAAGGCGAAAGGCGAAAGGCGAAAGGCGAAGGGCGAAAGGCGAAAGGCGAAAGGCGAAAGGCGAAAGGCGAAAGGCGAAAGGCGAAAGGCGAAAGGCGAAAGGCGAAAGGCGAAAGGCGAAAGGCGAAAGGCGAAAGGCGCAAGGCGAAAGGCGAAAGGCGAAAGGCGAAAGGCGTAAGGCGAAAGGCGAAAGGCGAAAGGCGAAAGGCGAAAGGCGTAAGGCGAAAGGCGAAAGGCGAAAGGCGAAAGGCGAAAGGCGAAAGACGGAAGGCGAAAGGGGAAAGGCGAAAGGCGAAAGGGGAAAGGCGAAAGGCGAAAGGCGAAAGGCGAAAGGCGGAAGGTGACAGGCGTAAGGCGAAAGGCGAAAGGCGATAGGCGAAAGGCGAAAGGCGAAAGGCGAAAGGCGAAAGGCGAAAGGCGAAAGGCGAAAGGCGAAAGGCGAAAGGCGAAAGGCGAAAGGAGAAAGGCGAAAGGCGAAAGGCGAAAGGCGGAAGGTGAAAGGCGAAAGGCGAAAGGCGAAAGGCGAAAGGCGAAAGGCGAAAGGCGAAAGGCGAAAGGCGAAAGGCGAAAGGCGAAAGGCGAAAGGTGAAAGGCGAAAGGCGAAAGGCGAAAGGCGAAATGCTAAAGGCGAAATTCGAAAGGCGAAAGACGAAAGGCGAAGGGCGAAAGTCGAAAGGCGAAAGGCGGAATGCAAAAGGCGAAAGGCGAAAGGCGAAAGGTGAAAGGCGAAAGGTGAAAGGCGAAAGGCGAAAGGCGAAAGGCGAAAGGCGAAAGGCGAAAGGCGAAAGGCGAAAGGCGAAAGGCGAAAGGCGAAAGGCGAAAGGGGAAAGGCGAAAGGCGAAAGGCGAAAGGCGAAAGGCGAAAGGCGAAAGGCGAAAGGCGAAAGGCGAAAGGCGAAAGGCGCAAGGCGAAATGCGAAAGGCGAAAGGCGAAAGGCGAAAGGCGAAAGGCGAAAGGCGAAAGGCGAAAGGCGAAAGGCGAAAGGCGAAAGGCGAAAGGCGAAAGGCGAAAGGCGAAAGGCGAAAGGCGAAAGGCGAAAGGCGAAAAGCGGAAGGCAAAAGGAAAAACGATTTTCAAAACATGAAATGAAAATGGAGAAATTTAAAATGCCTAAAGCAAAAGAAAAAACGATATTAAAAAGATAAGATACAAAAGTTGAAATTGAAAATGCGAAATGGAAAATTCGAAATTATAAATTTGTATTTCAAAATGCTAAAGGCGAATTGCGAAAGGCGAAAGGCGAAAGGCGAAAGGCGAAGGGCGAAAGTCGAAAGGCGAAAGGCGAAATGCAAAAGGCGAAAGGTGAAAGGCGAAAGGCGAAAGGTGAAAGGCGAAAGGCGAAAGGCGAAAGGCGAAAGGCGAAAGGCGAAAGGCGAAAGGCGAAAGGCGAAAGGCGAAAGGCGAAAGGCGAAAGGCGAAAGGCGAAAGGCGAAAGGCGAAAGGCGAAAGGCGAAATGCGGAAGGCGAAAGGGGAAAGGCGAAAGGCGAAAGGCGAAAGGCGAAAGGCCAAAGCGAAAGGCGAAAAGCGGAAGGCGAAAGGCGAAAGGCGAAAGGCGAAAGGCGAAAGGCGAAAGGCGAAAGGCGAAAGGCGAAAAGCGGAAGGCAAAAGGAAAAACGATTTTCAAACATGAAATGAAAATGGAGAAATTTAAAATGCCTAAACAAAAGAAAAAACGATATTCAAAAGATAAAATACAAGGCGAAAGGCGAAAGGCGAAAGGCGAAAGGCGAAAGGCGAAAGGCGAAAGGCGTAAGGCGAAAGGCGAAAGGCGAATGGCGAAAGGCGAAAAGCGGAAGGCAAAAGGAAAAACGATTTTCAAAACATGAAATGAAAATGGAGAAATTTAAAATGCTTAAAGCAAAAGAAAAAACGATATTCAAAAGATAAGATACAAAAGTTGAAATTGAAAATGCGAAATGGAAAATTCGAAATTATAAATTTGTATTTCAAAATGCTAAAGGCGAATTGCGAAAGGCGAAAGACGAAAGGCGAAGGGCGAAAGTCGAAAGGCGAAAGGCGAAATGCAAAAGGCGAAAGGTGAAAGGCGAAAGGCGAAAGGTGAAAGGCGAAAGGCGAAAGGCGAAAGGCGAAAGGCGAAAGGCGAAAGGCGAAAGGCGAAAGGCGGAAGGCGAAAGGGGAAAGGCGAAAGGCGAAAGGCGAAAGGCGGAAGGTAAAAGGCGTAAGGCGAAAGGCGAAAGGCGAAAGGCGAAAGGCGGAAGGTGAAAGGCGAAAGGCGAAAGGCGAAAGGCGAAAGGCGAAAGGCGAAAGGCGAAAGGCGAAAGGCCAAAGCGAAAGGCGAAAAGCGGAAGGCGAAAGGCGAAAGGCGAAAGGCGAAAGGCGAAAGGCGAAAGGCGAAAGGCGAAAAGCGGAAGGCAAAAGGAAAAACGATTTTCAAACATGAAATGAAAATGGAGAAATTTAAAATGCCTAAACAAAAGAAAAAACGATATTCAAAAGATAAAATACAAAAGTTGAAATTGAAAATGCGAAATGGAAAATTCGAAATTATAAATTTGTACTTCAAAATGCTAAAGGCGAATTGCGAAAGGCGAAAGACGAAAGGCGAAGGGCGAAAGTCGAAAGGCGAAAGGCGAAATGCAAAAGGCGAAAGGCGAAAGGTGAAAGGCGAAAGGCGAAAGGTGAAAGGCGAAAGGCGAAAGGCGAAAGGCGAAAGGCGAAAGGCGAAAGGCGAAAGGCGAAAGGCGAAAGGCGAAAGGCGAAAGGCGAAAGGCGAAAGGCGAAAGGCGAAAGGCGAAAGGCGAAAGACGGAAGGCGAAAGGCGAAAGGCGGAAGGCGAAAGGGGAAAGGGGAAAGGCGAAAGGCGAAAGGCGGAAGGTGACAGGCGTAAGGCGAAAGGCGAAAGGCGAAAGGCGAAAGGCGAAAGGCGAAAGGCGAAAGGCGAAAGGCGAAAGGCGAAAGGCGAAAGGCGAAAGGCGAAAGGCGAAAGGCGTAAGGCGAAAGGCGAAAGGCGAAAGGCGAAAGGCGAAAGGCGAAAGGCGAAAGGCGAAAGGAGAAAGGCGAAAGGCGAAATGCGAAAGGCGGAAGGTGAAAGGCGAAAGGCGAAAGGCGAAAGGCGAAAGGCGAAAGGCGAAAGGCGAAAGGCGAAAGGCGAAAGGCGAAAGGCGAAAGGCGAAAGGCGAAAGGCGAAAGGCGAAAGGCGAAAGGCGAAAGACGGAAGGCGAAAGGGGAAAGGCGAAAGGCGAAAGGCGAAAGGCGAAAGGCGAAAGGCGAAAGGCGAAAGGCGAAAGGCGAAAGGCGAAAGGCGAAAGGCGAAAGGCGAAAGGCGAAAGGCGAAAGGCGAAAGGCGAAAGGCGAAAGGCGAAAGGCGAAAGGCGAAAGGCGAAAGGCGAAAGACGGAAGGCGAAAGGCGAAAGGCGGAAGGCGAAAGCGGAAAGGGGAAAGGCGAAAGGCGAAAGGTGAAAGGCGAAAGGCGAAAGGCGAAAGGCGAAATGCTAAAGGCGAAATTCGAAAGGCGAAAGACGAAAGGCGAAGGGCGAAAGGCGAAAGGCGGAATGCAAAAGGCGAAAGGCGAAAGGCGAAAGGTGAAAGGCGAAAGGTGAAAGGCGAAAGGCGAAAGGCGAAAGTCGAAAGGCGAAAGGCGAAAGGCGAAAGGCGAAAGGCGAAAGGCGAAAGGCGAAAGGCGAAAGGCGAAAGGCGAAAGGCGAAAGGCGAAAGGGGAAAGGCGAAAGGCGAAAGGCGAAAGGCGAAAGGCGAAAGGCGAAAGGCGAAAGGCGCAAGGCGAAATGCGAAAGGCGAAATGCGAAAGGCGAAAGGCGAAAGGCGAAAGGCGAAAGGCGAAAGGCGAAAGGCGAAAGGCGAAAGGCGGAAGGAGAAAGGGGAAAGCCGAAAGGCGAAAGGGGAAAGTCGAAAGGCGAAAGACGAAAGGCGGAAGGTGAAAGGCGTAAGGCGAAAGGCGAAAGGCGAAAGGCGAAAGGCGAAAGGCGAAAGGCGAAAGGCGAAAGGCGAAAGGCGAAAGGCGAAAGGCGAAAGGCGAAAGGCGAAAGGCGAAAGGCGAAAGGCGAAAGGCGAAAGGCGAAAAGCGGAAGGCAAAAGGAAAAACGATTTTCAAAACATGAAATGAAAATGGAGAAATTTAAAATGCCTAAAGCAAAAGAAAAAACGATATTCAAAAGATAAGATACAAAAGTTGAAATTGAAAATGCGAAATGGAAAATTCGAAATTATAAATTTGTATTTCAAAATGCTAAAGGCGAATTGCGAAAGGCGAAAGGCGAAAGACGAAAGGCGAAAGTCGAAAGGCGAAAGGCGAAATGCAAAAGGCGAAAGGTGAAAGGCGAAAGGCGAAAGGTGAAAGGCGAAAGGCGAAAGGCGAAAGGCGAAAGGCGAAAGGCGAAAGGCGAAAGGCGAAAGGCGAAAGGCGAAAGGCAAAAGGCGAAAGGCGAAAAGCGGAAGGCAAAAGGAAAAACGATTTTCAAAACATGAAATGAAAATGGAGAAATTTAAAATGCCTAAAGCAAAAGAAAAAACGATATTCAAAAGATAAGATACAAAAGTTGAAATTGAAAATGCGAAATGGAAAATTCGAAATTATAAATTTGTATTTCAAAATGCTAAAGGCGAATTGCGAAAGGCGAAAGGCGAAAGGCGAAAGGCGAAGGGCGAAAGTCGAAAGGCGAAAGGCGAAATGCAAAAGGCGAAAGGTGAAAGGCGAAAGGCGAAAGGTGAAAGGCGAAAGGCGAAAGGCGAAAGGCGAAAGGCGAAAGGCGAAAGGCGAAAGGCGAAAGGCGAAAGGCGAAAGGCGAAAGGCGAAAGGCGAAAGGCGAAAGGCGAAAGGCGAAATGCGGAAGGCGAAAGGGGAAAGGCGAAAGGCGAAAGGCGAAAGGCGAAAGGCGAAAGGCCAAAGCGAAAGGCGAAAAGCGGAAGGCGAAAGGCGAAAGGCGAAAGGCGAAAGGCGAAAGGCGAAAGGCGAAAAGCGGAAGGCAAAAGGAAAAACGATTTTCAAACATGAAATGAAAATGGAGAAATTTAAAATGCCTAAACAAAAGAAAAAACGATATTCAAAAGATAAAATACAAGGCGAAAGGCGAAAGGCGAAAGGCGAAAGGCGAAAGGCGAAAGGCGGAAGGCGTAAGGCGAAAGGCGAAAGGCGAATGGCGAAAGGCGAAAAGCGGAAGGCAAAAGGAAAAACGATTTTCAAAACATGAAATGAAAATGGAGAAATTTAAAATGCTTAAAGCAAAAGAAAAAACGATATTCAAAAGATAAGATACAAAAGTTGAAATTGAAAATGCGAAATGGAAAATTCGAAATTATAAATTTGTATTTCAAAATGCTAAAGGCGAATTGCGAAAGGCGAAAGACGAAAGGCGAAGGGCGAAAGTCGAAAGGCGAAAGGCGAAATGCAAAAGGCGAAAGGTGAAAGGCGAAAGGTGAAAGGCGAAAGGCGAAAGGCGAAAGGCGAAAGGCGAAAGGCGAAAGGCGAAAGGCGAAAGGCGAAAGGCGAAAGGCGAAAGGCGAAAGGCGAAAGGGGAAAGGCGAAAGGCGAAAGGCGAAAGGCGGAAGGTAAAAGGCGTAAGGCGAAAGGCGAAAGGCGAAAGGCGAAAGGCGAAAGGCGAAAGGCGAAAGGCGGAAGGTGAAAGGCGAAAGGCGAAAGGCGAAAGGCGAAAGGCCAAAGCGAAAGGCGAAAAGCGGAAGGCGAAAGGCGAAAGGCGAAAGGCGAAAGGCGAAAGGCGAAAGGCGAAAGGCGAAAGGCGAAAAGCGGAAGGCAAAAGGAAAAACGATTTTCAAACATGAAATGAAAATGGAGAAATTTAAAATGCCTAAACAAAAGAAAAAACGATATTCAAAAGATAAAATACAAAAGTTGAAATTGAAAATGCGAAATGGAAAATTCGAAATTATAAATTTGTATTTCAAAATGCTAAAGGCGAATTGCGAAAGGCGAAAGACGAAAGGCGAAGGGCGAAAGTCGAAAGGCGAAAGGCGAAATGCAAAAGGCGAAAGGCGAAAGGTGAAAGGCGAAAGGCGAAAGGTGAAAGGCGAAAGGCGAAAGGCGAAAGGCGAAAGGCGAAAGGCGAAAGGCGAAAGGCGAAAGGCGAAAGGCGAAAGGCGAAAGGCGAAAGGCGAAAGGCGAAAGGCGAAAGGCGAAAGGCGAAAGGCGAAAGGCGAAAGGCGAAAGGCGAAAGGCGAAAGGCGAAAGGCGAAAGACGGAAGGCGAAAGGCGAAAGGCGGAAGGCGAAAGGGGAAAGGGGAAAGGCGAAAGGCGAAAGGCGGAAGGTGACAGGCGTAAGGCGAAAGGCGAAAGGCGAAAGGCGAAAGGCGAAAGGCGAAAGGCGAAAGGCGAAAGGCGAAAGGCGAAAGGCGAAAGGCGAAAGGCGAAAGGCGAAAGGCGAAAGGCGAAAGGCGAAAGGCGAAAGGCGAAAGGCGAAAGGCGAAAGGCGAAAGGCGAAAGGCGAAAGGCGAAAGGCGAAAGGAGAAAGGCGAAAGGCGAAAGGCGGAAGGTGAAAGGCGAAAGGCGAAAGGCGAAAGGCGAAAGGCGAAAGGCGAAAGGCGAAAGGCGAAAGGCGAAAGGCGAAAGGCGAAAGGCGAAAGGCGAAAGGCGAAAGGCGAAAGGCGAAAGGCGAAAGGCGAAAGGCGAAAGGCGAAAGGCGAAAGGCGAAAGGCGAAAGGCGAAAGGCGAAAGGCGAAAGGCGAAAGGCGAAAGGCGAAAGGCGAAAGGCGAAAGGCGAAAGGCGAAAGGCGAAAGGCGAAAGACGGAAGGCGAAAGGCGAAAGGCGGAAGGCGAAAGCGGAAAGGGGAAAGGCGAAAGGCGGAAGCTGACAGGCGTAAGGCGAAAGGCGAAAGGCGAAAGGCGAAAGGCGAAAGGCGAAAGGCGAAAGGCGAAAGGCGAAAGGCGAAAGGCGAAAGGCGTAAGGCGAAAGGCGAAAGGCGAAAGGCGAAAGGCGAAAGGCGAAAGGCGAAAGGCGAAAGGAGAAAGGCGAAAGGCGAAAGGCGAAAGGCGGAAGGTGAAAGGCGAAAGGCGAAAGGCGAAAGGCGAAAGGCGAAAGGCGAAAGGCGAAAGGCGAAAGGCGAAAGGCGAAAGGCGAAAGGCGAAAGGCGAAAGGCGAAAGGCGAAAGGCGAAAGGCGAAAGGCGAAAGGCGAAAGGCGAAAGACGGAAGGCGAAAGGGGAAAGGCGAAAGGCGAAAGGGGAAAGGCGAAAGGCGAAAGGCGAAAGGCGGAAGGTGACAGGCGTAAGGCGAAAGGCGAAAGGCGAAAGGCGAAAGGCGAAAGGCGAAAGGCGAAAGGCGAAAGGCGAAAGGCGAAAGGCGAAAGGCGAAAGGCGAAAGGCGAAAGGCGAAAGGCGAAAGGCGAAAGGCGTAAGGCGAAAGGCGAAAGGCGAAAGGCGAAAGGCGAAAGGCGTAAGGCGAAAGGTGAAAGGCGAAAGGCGAAAGGCGAAAGGCGAAAGGCGAAATGCTAAAGGCGAATTGCGAAAGGCGAAAGACGAAAGGCGAAGGGCGAAAGTCGAAAGGCGAAAGGCGGAATGCAAAAGGCGAAAGGCAAAAGGCGAAAGGGGAAAGGCGAAAGGCGAAAGGCGAAAGGCGAAAGGCGAAAGGCGAAAGGCGAAAGGCGAAAGGCGAAAGGCGAAAGACGGAAGGCGAAAGGGGAAAGGCGAAAGGCGAAAGGGGAAAGGCGAAAGGCGAAAGGCGTAAGGCGAAAGGCGAAAGGCGAAAGGCGAAAGGCGTAAGGCGAAAGGCGAAAGGCGAAAGGCGAAAGGCGAAAGGCGAAAGGCGAAAGGCGAAAGGCGAAAGGCGAAAGGCGAAAGACGGAAGGCGAAAGGGGAAAGGCGAAAGGCGAAAGGGGAAAGGCGAAAGGCGAAAGGCGAAAGGCGAAAGGCGGAAGGTGACAGGCGTAAGGCGAAAGGCGAAAGGCGAAAGGCGAAACGCGAAAGGCGAAAGGCGAAAGGCGAAAGGCGAAAGGCGAAAGGCGAAAGGCGAAAGGCGAAAGGCGAAAGGCGAAAGGCGAAAGGCGAAAGGCGAAAGGAGAAAGGCGAAAGGCGAAAGGCGAAAGGCGGAAGGTGAAAGGCGAAAGGCGAAAGGCGAAAGGCGAAAGGCGAAAGGCGAAAGGCGAAAGGCGAAAGGCGAAAGGCGAAAGGCGAAAGGCGAAAGGCGAAAGGTGAAAGGCGAAAGGCGGAAGGCGAAAGGCGAAAGGCGAAAGGCGAAAGGCGAAAGGCGAAAGGCGAAAGGCGAAAGGCGAAAGGCGAAAGGCGAAAGACGGAAGGCGAAAGGGGAAAGGCGAAAGGCGAAAGGGGAAAGGCGAAAGGCGAAAGGCGAAAGGCGAAAGGCGGAAGG